>JACXSJ010001139.1:0-115940 GCA_014851325.1 Pentalonia nigronervosa
ACATAACATCATGATAATTGCTAACTTATAATTATTATGCATTAATACAATTTTGAATAATATTAATTATTAATGTATTATTACTATTATTATTATTTTTATTACCTACTTATAGAGCCATTACAAACCTCTAATAGTAACAAGTCAAGTTTAATTTGGGGTTATTTTGAAAATTGTAAAGAACTTGATAAAGCTGCATGTAATCATTGTAAACAAAAAGTTTACAAAGTAATCAGAAAAAAAGCTACTACTTCATCAATGAGGAAACATTTAAAGTTCAAGCATAAAACATTGTTTGACAAATTGTTAACGTCTGAGGTAAGTTAAAAAATTCAAAATAATAATACCAAACTTGTTAAATATTTAAGTATTAGTATTTAAATACTTTTTCTGTATTTCAATTTTCAAATGCATTTGAAATATTTTTGAACAGAAATAATTCAAATACTTATTAATTATTATTATATTTTGTATTTAAAAACATTAAATACAACATTCCTTCAAACAAGATTTTTAGTTTGATTTTTCAACTATGAAGAAATTGCATAATACGAGTAATAATAATTTATAAATTATCACTTAAACATAATTCAATTTTTAAGAAGAAAGAATTCTGTACAAACCAAATTGTTTTCTATATTCAATTAAGGATTTTAAAAAAGAAGCTAAAGCTAAAGATAGTATTCAAACTGGAAAACGTCAAATGTCTCTTTATGAGTCAGTGAACAAAAAGAAATGTTGGGATATGAATGATGCTAAATCCAAAGAGATTCACAAAATTATTGGTGAAATGATTTGTGTGGACAATGAACCGTTCAATTTGGTTGAACGTTCAGGATTCAATAAACTTATGGCATTTGTCAAACCGCAGTACAAAGTATGCATAAAGTAAATATTTATTGTTATGGAACTAGTTTAAAAATCTACCTTACTTAAAATTGCTAGTGTAATATACCAATATTCCATAACTCCCCCTGCCATTATATATTAATGTTATAATATTAGACAGCTACCTATCAATTATTTATATAAATTTAAAAAATACTAAATAGTAAATAGTGCTTACTGCTTAGTACTTACTATTTAGTAGTTAGTAGTTATTAATTATTAGTTTAATACAGACCTCAATATTAAGTTAAACTTAATTTGAGTTTACCTATTATTTGTATTAACTTGTCACTTTTGAATACCATATTAGACAAGTTTCATTGTTATTTAATATTATTACCTACTTATTACTTTATTAGTTATTACCTATTACCTAATTAATTATTAAATAATAAACTAATTCAAATTATCAGATGCCTAGTCGCAAGTATTTCACAGAAACTGTTATGCCCGAAATGTACATAGAGTTGAAGAAAAAAATAATGAGTACACTGGAAACAGTTGCTGCTGTGTCACTTACTTCTGATATCTGGACTTGTAGTCATAACAATGCAAGTTTTATTAGTTTTACAAGTCACTGGATCTCTGAAGATTTTAAACAACATCATTCCACCTTAAATATAAGGCACTTTCAAGGAAGACACACTGGTTTTGCTATTAAAAATAGTTTGGAAGAACTATTAAATGAATGGAATTTGATGGACAAGATTTATTTATTAATACGGTGAGATATACTTAATAGTTAATAGTAGGTTTGATACTTTGGTAGTGTTATTTAGAATATTATAATATACTAATTAATATTATTTTTATTATCATTATAATTTATATTATAATAATATATTATTATATTATTATTTATTAGTAGTTAATACATTTGACATTTTTAATTTTATAATTTATGTAATGTTTGATGAGTAGCATTGTGCCCTTTTAACTTTTTTAAATCCATAAAAATAGTTTAATTGTCAATGATCATTAATTAATGATTACCGATTAGTCTAATGCTAGGGACAATGCTATATTCTTTATTATCTATTATATTTTGTCATTGTTATTTAATATTTATTAATTAATTAATTATTACTAACTGGTGGGCATGAAATCCTTAGCTTAAATAATTACTAATTACTAATTAGTAATTACCAGTGATAAATGATAACTGTGATATTTAATAATTTAATATGTATCATTGAAAAATAAAAATTATCCTAGTAAATAAATATTGTTATATTGTTTTAGTGACAATGGTGCTAATATGAAAAAGGGAGTTGACGATGCATCTTTAGATAGCTTTGGTTGTTTTTTGCACACAATTCATCTCCTTGTAACAGAGTCTATGAAAAGTCAGAAATCTGTACAAGATCTATTAGGTCGTGCCAGAAAAGTTTCTACTCATTTCCATCACTCATCATCAGCTACTGATAGACTGAAATCAGTACAAATTGGACTAGGAGTTCAACCTAAAAAGGTTATTCAAGATATTTGCACTAGGTTAGTACTTAGTAAGATATATAATACATATATTATTATTTTATCTATGTCATTATTAATTTTAAAAAAATTTAATTGATAATATTTTTTATTTTAGGTGGAATTCTAGTTTTAACATGCTAGAGCGTTTGTTTAATTTAAAAAATACCATTTATATTCATATCTGAGGTTCCATCAAGTCTGCCATTTTTTAATGTAAATGATTGGACAGTAATGGAGTCATTATTGAATTTATTAAAACCATTCGAAGAGCTCACAAAACACATATCCTCTAATAAATCAATAATAAGTGAAGTTATCCCTGTAATTATGTCATTAAATTCATTTTTAAATCACCCTAGTAGTATTCATTTTGAGTTGGGACTACAAAAGATGTTATGATCAGTCGAATCCATAAGCGATTTGAAAATGTAATGAAAAATAAGAACCTTATTCTAGCAACATTTTTAGACCCAAGGTTCAAGTTATCGTTTTTTAAACCTGAAAAAAGACCAGAAGTGAAGAAAATAATTTTAAGTACTATTTCAAACTTCAACAATCTTGATTTAACAATTGTACCTGATGATGTTACTATTGATATTTCTTCAATAACAAATAATAACAATCAAACGTCTGTAAAATCATTATGGGACTTTTACAATGATATAGCAACATCAACACCTTCAAATAATTCTACTGTAATGATGTCCAATAATTTTACCGATTTAAATGATTATACTGATTTCAATAAAGATTTAGTTGCTGAGTATGAAACCTACTGTAGTATTGAGTCCGTTCCGATTAATGGTGATCGATTAGGTTGGCGGAGCAGTCAAAGAAGAAATGACCAATATCCATATATTGGGAACAAGCTGCTTCTTCAAAAATATTTGTCTGCTCCTGCCTCAAGTTTCTACTCTGAAAGGTCATTTTCAGAGGCAGGTTTAGTTTACGAAGCTAAGAGAAGTCAACTCCACCCTGAGAAGGCCGAACAAATTTTATTCTTGCACCACAACTTAAACAAATTTTAAATATTTAATTATTTATCAATGTTTTTACTTTTTATGCTTTATTTTAATTTTTAATTTTGTTTGAGCAAATTAAAACTATAAGTAGTTATGTTTGCAGACTTGCAGTTAATTTGTTATTAAGTAATTACCATCTGCTATCTAGAGTGAATCGACCTATTAATTATTATGAAACTTGATGGTTAAAAGTTAAAATATTATCTGAGTTTGTATGTGGAATTTTTACAATAATTCAGTTTTTAAATGATCCATGAGCATTTTTAATTTATGCTATATTATGCAAAACTTTCTAAAAAAAATTAACTATCACAAAAAACCACATACAAATTACAAACTGATAATCTCCATTAAATGTTGACTCGGTTTTAAATTTTAACAGACATTATTATTTATTACTTGGCTAATACCGGTACATGGTATTTAATATTTATGTAAATTATTACTTGACCAGTACCCGAGACTCAGTTTTTAAAAAAATTATTACTTGACCAGTACTTGAGACTCTGTTTAAAAAAAAATTATTACTCGACCAGTACTCGAGACTCTGTTTAAAAAAAAATTATTACTCGACCAGTACTCGAGACTCAGTTTTAACAGATATTGTTACTCGACAAATACTCGGTACCCGGTTTATAAGTAAAAACTGTACCCAGAACACCTCTAATGATTTCACATCGATTTTACATAACAGAAACTTACTCAATGGCGTGGTACTAGATCCGACACCTACTAATACGGTAGATCAAGTTCCCTAGTTCTTATAATTATTTAAATGTACCTTGAGATAAATGTAATTGTTATTATTATAATAAAATACAATTTATTATTGATTTGAATTTGTAATAAGAACTTATTTCAAATAAAATATGACATAGCCACATAGGTAATATTATAAAATGACAAATTAAGTTTGTAATGAGGTTCTTTTTTTTTTTGTTTTTTTGCCTTAGGACTTTATGTTTTAGTGTTTATTTTTTATTTTTTCCGTTTACTAAATTAGACTTTTGAGATACAATTTATTCCATCATTAATCAATAATTTGTTCTAATGGATAGTATCATATTATCACTTGTATTGAGTGACGAACTGACAACGCGCATAATGCTTAAATCTTCAACGTCTCATACTCGTACAATATAATCCAAAATTAAATTTGAGCAGCTCTGTTAACTTAAACTGAAGTACGATGGCATACATTTATTTTGCGTCCGCTCCTTTTAAGCCTTATGACAATGATGATATTTTAATATTTAATACCATGGCGCTATAAGTGTGATTATAACAAAATTTAACACAATAAAGTGTTTTTGTGGTTGGAAACACTTTTATTACATTACTTATAATTAATTTTTTTTATTGCAAACATAATATATTTCACCGAGGTCCGTATGACAGTCGTTCGTCAATTTGCGTTTGACCATCCACACGCGCACACACACTTTGCCTAACTCTATGAGCAGTAGGATTCTGCTCGCACGCACTGCGGTGCCAATATTAAATAATAAAATACTTTGTTGTCTCAGCATAATTTGCTTCTCGGGCCTAACCTATGTTAGTGACTCAGATACACGCTAAAAATATATTATATTGTGTCCCTATATGATGTTACATTTATGTTGTATAATTACAAATTATTATCTGTACATCATTATAGGAGAAAATCGGGTGGGGGGGCCTAAGCCCCAAACATCCTATAAGTTTCCCCCTTAAAAAAAACAAACAGCTTTTAAGTTGTATGAGATCGAAGACCCCCACTCACATTAAAGTTAAAAATGTTAGACCCCTTGAAATTTTAATGGATTTCAGCCAATGCTGCACATACTACTTACTCATATTTTAAATTTACAAGACAACTATAAAATCATTATACACGAAAAACGATTCTGAGCGAAAACAGTTTGCCAGCATACATAACTAAGTGTATTTTATGATATAATTTTTATCTATTAAAATAATTAATTTTACTATTAATAATACATTAGGTTGAATTAGTTTTTTCAGAAAACATTGCATTTGAAAATGTTATTAAGTGTATAAAATATAATAATATACTTTAAAATTTCAAGCACCCACGAAAAATATTTTTAAATTACAACGAAATAACTAATATCACATCATTGTAAAGTCAATACATTCTTCGCTCCACTCAGTGTCAAAAATATCACACTTTGTTTTATATTTTATTCATCTCACTCATTATTAATTATAAAATAATATATAATATAAAATAAGAGGACAAGTATATCAATCGCCAATATTAATATTTTATTAGAAGATCTAAAACCGAGTCTAAGATTGTAGGTATGACCGCATGCAGTTATACACGACAGAATTTATTAAATAATTACTTTATTCTGTATTTCTGTATTATTATTCGGTTCGTATAATTTTTAACAATTGTTACCATTATAGGTATACAAAACATTTTAAATTATAACATTTATCCACAGGATAACTTTATTACACACTGCCAATAATATTGATAACAATAATTAATAGTAATGAACTGGTTCTTTTTGTCCATATTACGGATTCATGACAATTTGTTTTCGTGTTTACTATTTATATCAATCACCAACTCACAAACAGGATTGTGCAAATAATGACTACATAAATAAATTTCTTAATATTTGTAAATTTTATAGTTAATTTTGAAAATTTAGCCTGCTGCACCCCACCCTCCCCCTCCCCTTTTGCGAACGCCTATGACAGTTCCTACCTATCAGAAGTATAGTTCCTATTTTACATATTTTTTATCATTATTTAATAAATACATTTTTTTCATATATTTTATAGAACATTAATAATATTGTAGAAGTACTATTAATATTATGTACATTACATTACATCCAAGAAAAAAATACATTCAACTCTCGGACCAAAACAAATGATGGGCCTCATAGCCCTCGACATATCAAAAGCGTGTGGATACAATGCGAATAAGACATACACTATTTTTTTTTATAGTATTTGATGAAGGAAGACCTACCTATATGGGCTAGTTACGGTACACCTCTCTTAATTAAACACGTTGTATCCAAATGGCTTTCATTTAAAACAGACAAACGGGAAGCAGGTGTATCAAACATTCTGTCAGAGACCCTTCACCCAGACAACATAAGACATATGATAACCCTTATAATTAAGACCAATATTATCAATAGTTTATAATATGTATATCGGATATGTAAATAATGTGTTTTTAAAAAGTGTGAACCTTTAAAACTCTTTGTATGCCAATGGCTATAGACGCCGAAGCTTAAATAAATAAAAAAAAATAATAATAATATTGTAAATAGGCCATTTGGAATTGCTCACATAGTCATAATTTTTTTAAACTAGAATTTAAGATTCAAATGTTGAAAAATTCATTAAAATCACGAAAATTTACAATTTATTTTGAAGTTAAAATCGTATAAAATGTTTAATTTTTAAAGCTAAGAATTTAAAATGTAAAACAAGATTTGTCATAAGTAGTTTAGAGTTTCATACTGTAAGTCTGTAACAGAAAAATCTAAAAATTATATGAACACAGTTGTTTTAATAGATATTTTAAACTCAAATTTAGACGTAATTAAATATTTAAACTAAGAATAACGGTTTTAGTTTTTTTTAATTTAAGAATATTATTCATTGATACTTAAAACTTTTAAATTACATAAAATTAAACGTTTGAGCAAAAAATAATTCAATTTACTGTTTTACTCGTAGAAAAATAAATTACTTTAATAGCAATAATATAATAAAATATACTTATGGTATGGTAATAATTAACAGACCGTCTCCGCTCAAAATCGTTATTCACATACAATAATTGTATATCATTAGATTCAAATTAAAGTATTTAACACAACCATTATAAAATGCTCCACACGACACTTAATGTACAGCAGAGCGGTATCCATTGGCAACCTTTTTATAATTGTAACAAAAGATAACGTATACAAAATAAAAAGAAATAATACAATGTACAGCAACACTAAAACCAATTAGATTTAACAAATCGCTTTATTTAATAGCAATGTTAGCAATATAGATAAATGTAATTTTAACGTATCATTAAATGTATCACAGTAATATAAGCTGGCAGACTGTCTTCACACAGAATTGTTTTTCTTATTCAAATATTGGTCATTAGCAATTTAAAACTTTTTTATATACACAAGCAAATTTATTTTATAAGCGTTTAAAGTTAAAATATTTATGAAATTTATCAAAATCGTAAGATTTCAAAATTATTTTGTAGTCAAAAATTTATAAAATGATAAACACAGATTAAAAAATGTAATACAATAAGTTTTATATAAGTTTTTCTTTCCAAAATAAAGGAGGAAAAATAGGTAACCATTCTATTGGACAGTAGGTGTCGTGTATATTTCATCATTATGTATTTATTAATAGTCAATGTAATGTATGTGTTAAATTTGAATTTTAATGATAAATCATTACATATGAGACATGATTTTGAGTGAATATGTTCTGTCAGTCTCTACAACTAAGTATATTTTATGATAATATACTTATATCATTTGCTACCTACTAAAGTAATTTATTTTACTATTAGTAATATGGCAGCTTGAATACATTTTTAATAAAAACATTGACTTGATGAAAATGTCATTGCGTGTAAAAAATATAAAAATATTATTCACCAAAATCACGAACATATTTTCTCTGCTCCAATTTTTGCAATTTTTTTTTTTGTTAAGATATTTTTTTTAATTTTTTATTGCATTTTCAATTTTTTAATAATGCTTGTGTTAAATTCACAACAGTTAACTCTACTTACAATGAATTATTTAATCATTATATTTGTAGGTATACCTACCTATTTACTAGATAAATAAAATAAAATAATGAGTTGTATTTATCTCGTTATACTTCACTCAAATGTGACCTCGAGATATCAATTTATTTATGATAAAATAAACAGTAATATAGGTATTATTAATTAGTATTCATTGAATAATCATTCCACAGCTATAATTAATTTTTGAATTTAAAACAAATATTTTAGTATAATGTAAACATAGATAATAGGTAGGTACAGACACTTTATATGAAAATAAATAAATCATTTAATCTAAGATAAACGAGGATTACAAATATAAAACACATTCTTAGTTATTTTTAGTTTGAGTGTATGAGAAAAAACCAACACATCTGGCTATCATAAATCATAATATAATAGTACTACTTTTCAAAAACCAAAATTAATTAGAGATCAAAGTCCATAAACGAATTCAGTAGATATATAATATAATTATATAAAAATGCATCAGTTAGAAGTTAAGAATTTCATAAATCATAATCTTGAATCAATATTTAATTATAGTTTTATCTTCAATAAATTCGTTGATCGCCAATGTCAATTTAATCTTGTTTATTAAAATAAACAGTTATACAGTTAAGTATACAATAGTATAATAATATGGTTAAAAAGTCTATATTTAATATACTGTCAAACTAATAGTACAATAAATGTGGAGCGATAATGCAAAACACACTATTGCAGTTGTTTACATATTTTTCAGGAGAGGTCATTTTTCTGCTGTGAATTAAATTATTGTGATATAAATTTCACAAAAATAGTTAAAAATTAATGAAAATCTATTAAATTAATATATGTTAGCAAAAATATTTCAAATTGTATTTATTTTATTCAAATATAGTATTTTAAATTTTGAATTGAATCTAAACATACTATTTTTAACCGATAGTATAGTTTACTTTGATAAATGTAAATAGTAAATTTAGACTAGAATCTTTACAAACGTTCTATGGATTTAAGTATTATTATAAATATATTTTAAAGTAAAAAAAATTACATATTTGTGTTACAATATTTTTTATATTTTTTTAGTTTCAGTGTATGAACTTTTTATGATACCTTTAAATACAATACTTTGTATTCAATTTTTATATCTTTTTGACTGAGCAAATATTTTTTTATTAATATTTGAAGGAAAAAATCCTAAAAAAAAATTCAGTAAAGAAAATATCCATAAGTATTTTAAAATAATAACTTTAGATGAGGCATTTAAAGGCAAAAGTAACGATTAATTAATAATCATGATTCATTTTCATTGTTTAAACCTAATTACAAACTTTTAGCGGGTATAATAAATAAAGTATCAAAGATAAAATTAATTTCTTTTTATATATTTGTGTTGGTAGTTCTATAATATGAAAAACAAAGACCATTTAACATATATTAAAACTATCTAATTTAATAAAATATGTATAACAATAAAAAAAAATATAAGACACTGTAATTTTTGTAAATAGTACGTTTTATATCGATACACATTTTATATCTATCTTATATTTATACACCTTCCTCTATCATTTACATAGAAAATAGTACGTTTTGCAACAGGATGATAGAAATAGTATGTGTTGGAAAAATCAATGTAAATAATTAGTACGTTTTGATCACATTCTTTTACTTTAAATTAAGAAATCTATAGCAAATAGAGTCAGTTTTGCTTCAAAGAGTAAATAATTTTGACAACATTTATATTATGTTAATAGTACATTTTACACTAACAAATTATTGTAAATGTTGATTGAGAAATAGTATGTGTTCACTAAATTTGATGAGGCCAATCTAGTACTTTGTTTACTAACAGAGTAGTGGTACAAGAAAGTATTGTTAGTTTGACGTTCTAGGTCCTAGCTATAATAACGTGTTCATTCTTATTAAAAACCTTTTTTTTGTTTAAATAATTTTATGTTATTGAAAATGTTGAGATACCTACTTCACCGATTCATATAATTAATTTTCTAGTAAAATAATATTTTAAGCAAGTATTTATTAACTATGACTTTTAATGTAAATTAAAATATGGTTTCGTTTAAAAATGAAAATTCATAGAGTTATGAATAACAATTAAAAAGATGTTTTTTTTTCTAAGAAAATTTAATATATAATACATTTTAAAATTACATAATATTACAACTGCATGAGTTTATTATATACTCATCCATTTTTTAAAATAATTTAAAATATAGGATTTTATACATGTATTGAATATTTATAGCGTCTTACATAAGTAGATACATACTAATAATACTAATTTTTTTAGCAAGTAAATAAATAATGTGTACATTATATAAAACGTACAATACTTGTATTTTAGTTCGATAACAGATTTTACACACAGACTGATTACGTACTATTGATTATAATTTTAAAATATACTAATAAAAATCAATGCACATATTAAATAAATAAAAATGTGTTTATTCCACAGTCTATACAATTTATAAGTACATAGTATGAAATGCCTAAATATTACTCCTTAAAATACGTTCCAGTTAGCATACGATTCTTCGGTTCTATGTGCGAACTATTATTAAATTTTTTTTTTCGAACGACCGTGCAAAGCAAACGCCTAAAGATTTCATATGTAGATAATATAATTTATTTATGTGCTTGTCGTTCAATCGCTTGGGGCCCCTAAATCGATTACGGTAACTTGATAAAATAATTATATTATTATTATCATCATCATCAGCGTCTGTTTGCAAATTAATATTTCTCATGAAAGGTTCGCAATGTATCTCTTGCTGCATCTCCGAATAGTCTCGCACGGACCAAATAGTTGTGCTAGATAATTGTACATCCATTATATATTGGTATGTTTACAACTTTCAGAACCAGTGAACTGAGATCGGAAATTAGAATAAAAGTATATAATGTAGTATAAAATGCAATAGTGTTATCGCTTTAGCCGTTTCTCAAGTGTCGGATTCAACACGGATATTTTTTTAAACGATTAAATATAATATCTTTATGTCTTTAAGCCCCGTTTGTTTTGGTACTTCGTCTTTTGACAATCACGTTTGGTCCAAATTGGATGTTTATCGTGGACATATATGGTTCACCGTTGTCTGTTTCTGTATACATAGTATAAAATTATTTCTAGTAATGAGCCTGTTTAATTTTTCCTATAGGTAGTTTCGGAGTTACAAGACAAATAACTCCGAAAAGTCGTGGTGAATTAATAAAAATAAAATTGCACAGAGAAAACGGCAGCAGTGTTATACTTCCATGCAATAGATGTACGCATTTTTAACATGGGTACGAATGACATTAAAAAAAAAAAAGTATTAACCGCAATTCATAAAAAGCAATATATATCCATGAACATGGATCAACTTTGCAGGTGGTTATATGACAAACAAAATAAATACATTCTACATTTTCGTGTTTTTCATTAAAATGTCACAATTAAATCAAATGCAATTAAATAGCCTAAAATTAGTTATTTCTAACACAATCCTCGGTAGTATAGTGGTAAGTATCCCCGCCTGTCACGCGGGAGACCGGGGTTCGATTCCCCGCCGGGGAGGAAACATTTTTGCGATTTTTTTATAAAACTAAATAACTTTTTTCGCACATTATACTATGTTTTACAAATTTTACTTTCAATTTTTATGTTTCTATTCGCAGAAACTGGATATACCCGTTCATCTGTCTTGTTTTTAGCATATCATTCTTTGCTATATTAATAGCTTATCTACCACTATATAATTATACCAATTGATAAATCGAGTATATTAATTTTGTATCTACATTCGTTATACGTATTATGCTATATTTTAATAAATTACTTATTAGATACTTAAGCAAATCGTCAATATACCAAACATTTGATATTCATTTTGTAAGTAAAAATTCACAGCATTTTTTTATTTTAATTAGTTTTGGAAAACTTATGACACGATTCCTTAAAATATATATTTACTGAAGTTTTAAAAAAAAAATAATGTAAACCTAAATATATTTTAAATGATCGTTTGAAGTTCAGATTTTGACATGACATTCAAATATATAATAACACAATTTCTCCTTAAAATGATTTTAATTATTTTTTATTATTCCAAAAATGTAATTAGTAGAAACTTGAAACATTCCAATATTATTTAAATTATCGTTTTGAATATACACAATGAAATTTTTAACTATAGATTTTGAGCGGAAAAAAATTAATTGCAAACAAATTTACTCAAAAACTTGAAAATTTTATATAAAGTTATTCGCATAAGTTGATCTTATAGTATTCTAAAAATACCGATGATATATAATACATATTACGTACAATTTTTTTTATAAACATTTCAAGTTCTAATTTTCATAAAATTGGATATTTAAACGAAAAATAACCGTTTTAATTGTTATATATTGTAATTTAAAAAAATTTAATCATAGGGATTTGAAACTTTTTTCACCATTGCATATTAGTATGTGTAGTACTTACACAACATTTTCAAAATATTTAGACTAATTTAAAGTTATTGAAACAAGAGTTTGCGGTATTTTCGGTATTATAGAATATCACAGTATACCATGATTCGGTAATTACCGTTGTTACTGAAAATACCGTATATAGATTAATGTACATTAATAATTTATATAATCATAAAATCCGTCATCTGTTAAGTATCTGATATATATTATTCAGGACAAAAACAAATATTTGTAGAATTCCCATAAGTATAACGATGTAATATCGTTTTAATTATTTTTAATAATTATTTCCCATCTCAACCCTTCTCCGCGGCATTACACAATTACTTTTTTCAAACAATAACGAATAATTACAAATATAATTTTTAAAATATAAATGCATGTTAAGTTTTCCTGTAATGGATACACTACTAAATTCACCAAAAATACCGATTACCGAGGTATGGTATAATTGGTAATACCGCAGATACCACCATATCGGTGGTAAACAAATACCGGGTACCTGTATCAAAATTTAAAATACCGCTAATCCTATTAATTCAGTTTTACAGTAGGTACGTGGTGTTTTAACTTTTAAATTAAAAACAATAAAATATGGTAATAATATGATATTTAAGCGTTTTGTATTTTAGACCTCCGTAATTTCAATGGTAAGACACAAATTTATTTTGTATAAATACAAACTTGAAAAATACAAGACGTCGTAAACTTTAATATTTGTACACAACAGTTTGTCGTACGACCTATTTAGATAAAAAAAAAACCGTATATTATTTGATATTGTAAACTTTATAAATGAGATTGCAGTGATTGACTACAGATGTGGACTGTATTATTCTTATCTATTTATTTTTATTTTCCGTCAAATAGAGTAATAATAGAAATTTAATGCGACATGCCGACACACATACTGCAGCAGTACCTACGACGAAATCAGTGCGTGTTTACGGATTAAAATTCTCGTATGCTTACAGTGTCGCATTTCATTCGTCGTATAATATTGTTATGTTCGTGTGGCGAGTGTTAAAATGCCGAAAGCACCGAACAATACATTATAGTCGTGTACCTATGCATATTATATACCTACAACACGTAGGTATCCTACGTTTGGAGAAAACATTCTTTTCCGCAGATACGACGATATTAATTCAATAATCTATACAGACGATAATATTGTGGACGTCGTCGACAATATTATTTTTAAAATGGAAAAGCATCATAAATTACAACGGCGTGAACGACTTAAATACTTTAAACACGTCGCAACAAATGTTGGTTGCTATATTGATAAGCACTCCCATCTACCTATACACCTGATTTGTGTCTTAACTGAAACTACGCATACGCCAGTTTATATTCCGATGAATGAATGTTTATCGAGCGACGTCTACTCGACATATTTTCCTGCCAAAGCATATTACGCTGATATACCTTGCGAAAAAGCCCTAAAGGCTATATTATAATAATTATGCATATTCTGTAAATGTATTAATTAATTAATTTTTTATATAATACAAACATAATATAATATATATAAATACAATAATATCTATTACTTTAAACCGCAACTTGTGCTGGAGTATCTTTTAATAGTTTTGATTATGAAATATGAAATATATATATATTATATACTTCGACATAGGTAGAATTTGGGCAGCAAGGGGGTGCAATTTCCTCCTGATTTTTGGCGGGCTGAAGAGGTACAACGATAAGTACTTTTGCAGCCCTCTCAATACATACAACAGCAGAGTGTGAAACTGTGAAGTGTCAAAAGAAAAATTGATGATACAGAAGTGCACTAATAGATTAACTACGTAATTAAAAAATAAAAATTAACTACATATTATATTATATAACAATAATAATTATAATATTATACTATAGCTGTTTTTAGTTTATAATTTATAAGTCAATGCCAACGGACGTAACGATGTGAATAGGTTCATTGTTTAAATAGTTATTATGATTGTCTAAATATTTTGAAG
The DNA here is from genome assembly GCA_014851325.1 of Pentalonia nigronervosa. Classification (NCBI taxonomy): domain Eukaryota; kingdom Metazoa; phylum Arthropoda; class Insecta; order Hemiptera; family Aphididae; genus Pentalonia; species Pentalonia nigronervosa. The sequence continues at coordinate 14,631 of JACXSJ010001139.1, forward strand.
ATTTCATTGTGTATACTAAATATAATATGCCTACTTAATGGCGAAACGAAAATAATTGAATGTATTAATATTAATAATATAATAATATAATATAATAATAATAATATTAATATTATTTAATATTACGAATAATATTTTCTGAATATCAATAAAATATTAATAAACTAAAATCGTTATCCAGTCAAAATTTAAACTTAAAATGTTTATAAAAAATTGTTTGTTGCTCGGTTTTTTTTTTTTTTTTGAGTCATTTGGTTTTGCAAGTAAAACGTATGTGGATCTGATATAAAATGTTCAATACTTGGTTATATAAATTGAAAATTTTATACATTTTAAACTTCAAAATAAATTGTAAATTTTCGTTATTTTGACAAATACTTTGAAAATTACTTGGAATTTTTCCTTTTAACACCCTTAATTACCAATTATATACATTTTTCTGCTAAAAACCGTCATTGAGTTTAAGATCAAGGTAATTTTTCTACTCAACATATATAGTAATATATATATAGCATATATACAAAGATGAAAAAAAAATAAAAAAAAATCACACACCATTGTAAAAATTTAAAACCAATACCTACATTTTTCGATACTCTCAAAAACTAAAATGTCTACAATGCATAAAAACGGACTCGTAGTGGTAATCTAAATTGGCTACATTAAAGGACATACGTATAGGTATCATAGTATTTTCAATTTAAATATTATATACAAACGATTAAAATTTTAATTACGTTTGTATTGAAGAAATATTGTGCCTATATTATACTCTACTACACAATTATTTGAGCGTACATTTCTATGATACATTTCATAATACTATCTATTATTTTCAATTTTGACTTGAGTTTTCACCCGCTGTATAGCAGCTAGTGATATAATGTTCGAACAAATCGTCTAAACTTTTTAGCAGCAAAAATACATATTTTTTACTTATTCTTTATTAGTAATGATGTTTAATAGTAGGTAGGTAGTAATAGATACCTATAATATTAACATTTTATATTATTCATTACTAGATTATCATTCGCACGTCATTATTATAATATTACATATATATAGCAAATAATATGGACGCAGCAAGACTTTCACGACTGTTGCTCGTTCAGTGGCTCTACCTGTCGGTACGGCGACGAGTGTAACGCCCCGGTGAAATGCGTCCCGGCGTATATAAGACAATAAATTGACGCGCCGCAGCCAAGTGTGAAACCGAGTCTTGTTCCGTCCGTCACTGTTGCGGACAGTCGTATACGTTAATTTCCGAGAGACAAATAGAAAAAATATCATATTTTTATAGTTCATTGGTAGTATTACAATTATTTTTTCGTTTAATAGTATCTGTCCGGCAACACACAAGCATACGCACGCGGTCGTGTGCAATTTGTTTGTTCAAAAGTGATTGTGCGCTCGCATCAGTCTGTCATGAGGACTAACATGTCAATCTCACTCAGGCTCCTGGCGATCGCATGTTTAATCACATTGGGTAAGTAATTAGAGTGAAATCATTTTACTGTACCTAACACAAATTATATATGCCTAATCACGCACCTGAATAACGCACCGCCTCCATAAGTATTGATGATCTTTCCGGCGAGTTCGTTCGTCAAACGTAATACTGTACACCATGCATTATAGACAACGGTCAAATGATTTTTAAACAAAAAACGTTTAAGTCTCTCGATTAACCGCTAATGGGATGTTTAAATGTTTTATTGTGTCATCGCGGGTGTCATACATAATAGGGACGGTGTTATCTTTTTCGAGGGTCTTTTGATATTAATAACATTCAGCAGTGCCGTATAAAAGGATGTACACAACTGCGTTTTTGAAAGGCATGTGCACTGCTGAAAAATAGGGTATTATTTTTTTCAAACCGTTGTTCCTTGTATTTATAAAAAAAGATATATTTGTAATTAAATTAAATATATGTTCTTCTAAAATATATAAATGCAATATGCTCATTATATTATAATGGCTAAAATATTTTTTAAAACAATAATAAATCATATTATAGTCGTTCGGAAGAAAGTTTATTTGAAATTTTTAATCTATATTCAGTAATTTATTTATAATTTTTACAGTAATAGATACATTTAGTTATGAGAAAATTAAAAATTTCGTATAAGCTCTCAGAAGGCTTTATTTCCATGCTAATTGTAACTTGTAACTTACCTACATATATATATATGTGTGTGTGTGTGTGTGTGTGTGTGTGTGTGTGTGTGTGTGTGTGTGTGCAATATTTGAAAACTAGTCAACAGTAAATCATTTTTATACCCACACGCAAACGATGATTACGTGTCTATATTAACTACATATAATTAAGAAGTTCAAACGACGTACAATATGTAATGTTGTTATTGCCAAGATACGCACACAAATACGAAGACTATAGGTTGCAAATATTTTAATCATAATACGATGACACGGATAACGCAATGTTTGAAGTTACTCAACTGCTTAACGAGAAATATATGTAGACACATCATTATACCTAAATATTAAAAAAAAAAAAATGGCTGCCTATATTAGTTCAACGAGTAGGTATTATAATAGGTATATATAGCACAGATGGTGCATAGCCGAGTAGGTATTAATGACGCCCACTGAATGAAAATTTATAAATCAACTTAAATCGTAAAACATTAACTCGCTTAAATTGAACCCCATTGTCGTTGCATGGCACATGGCATGTACTTATATAAACACAATATAATAGTTATATATATAAATATATGTTTGTGTACGTCCATCGAGTTCCTATATATATATAGTCCAAACGTATGTCATCGCCTCTCACTGGACGTACTACACAATTTATAACAACAATTTGAGTTACGATCTAAACACAGCTATGTTATTATATTATTTATTATACATAATATATGCTCGCGCGATAGTAAGTATTGGCTGATGTATAATAATAATGGCCAGTGGGCGACAACCGTGTCTAAAGATGATTTCACTAGAATTCTCGTGACAAAATAGGTGTGCACACAGGAATACGATTATCGTGATACCCGGATGTTGCCCCGTGCAGGTTTTCGTCGCTTTTCTTTGGGCCCGCGTGTGGTTTTTCCTTGTTCTTCGAAAACGTATCCTATTGTATGCCCAAGAGCGATCGGCGGCACGGGCAATATTGAAATATATATTACGGTGTCCTGATCGACTCTCCTACTTCACCCTCCCCCCACCATATATCCAATACAATAAAAATGTTTTCGTCCAAAAACTGCACGATTTACCAATCAACCGGCGTACATACGAGATCGGTTTTGATTTTTTCAATTTCTAAACTGCTGCATTATATTAAATACCACCGCCGATTTGTTTTCTCGATATCATACCTGCTTATTATTATTTACGAGTCGCGTCACAGCGATCGGGGCCATGATCTCGGGTTCGTCTATATGGTCAACATCTAACTGGTCGTTAATTATATATCCTCTCTTTTATCGAGCCGCACAACACGTAAAATAATATTAGCCATGTATGGAAAGGATCCTCACGCTCGCGTCCGCCGACAAAACTGTCACGTCGTTGCGTTAAGATCGAACACGCGCGTACCGCATATATAGAAAGTAGAACGGGCATGCAGTAGTAGAGCTTTTCCCTCCTCCCCGTCACACCGTCACCGACCACGCTTCCTTCCGTCCTGTATGACGATTTAATAATACCATAATACAAAATAATAATAATAAAATTATACATGCACCTACGTCGTGTTGACAGACACTCGTTCCGTTTTCAAATTTCGTCTGACCCGGTCGCGTGAAAGTGGAATACATTATCGTAGTGCAATAACAACAACTGCAGTCGTAATTTTTGATCCGCACGTACAGCGGGCAGTATAGTGGTCTGTAGTGGTATATAGATCTGTATTGGTACCCGGTTATGTGCAAGGTAACACGCTATACCACGATGTCGTCGTGGATATTATGACGTGCAGCGAGTAAACGAGGTCGTGCGTGCACGTCCCAAGTTCATCAACATTACGCTGTCGAACCGACACCGGAAGGCATATTATTATATACGACACAGATATAATACGAAACGATCCGAAAGCCATTCACGTATAGCTTCGACTCCACCACACGCGTATCCGACCCGAATTATTAACAGTTTACGATTTATACCGATGCGTTTAAAACGTTCCATTTGCAGCCCATTTAGTCAAAGCTTCTTGTCCGGGGCGGGTTGCAAAACGTACGCAATACCTACCTAACTACTGCACATATTATAAAGGTAACTTCGTTACTATTTAGGTATAACTACCTACGTATTTCGTTACGGGGCACGAACGACTGTCCTAACACGCAGTAACACGCAGCTGCAGTTGTTCATCTCGAAGGCTTTTTATTATTACGCGTGTTGGTATTTTCGATTCGAAGATTACATTATGTAATACATTAGACTCTTCAAACGAGAAAAATAACCGTTTGAAATAAGGCAACGCGTCAACAAATATACATCCACACGTCATTTGTGTGTTTAAACAAATTGTTTTTCGTCGACTTATAAGTTATTTATGTTAACAAGTCTCGCGTGGCAGTTTTGGTAATGAAGCAATGCTGCATTTTCCATAACCACCACCACCACCACCATTTTTGAACTTTAAACATACACACTACGCATTTGTACAATAAAATACTTATTAATATTCTAAAATCAATTTAAAAATCGGCAGTTGTGTAAAAATAAAAAATTTACATAAAATAATCTAAGCGTAATTATTTTTTGTAGGTTTTTACAGTATTGGTCAAGTTAATATTGACTTACATTGAATATTCATAATAATAAAATTAAATGAAAATATTTTTCAAACTTTTTAACAAATTATTGATTATTATGATTAGATAGGTAATGATTTATAACATTAAAATATTTTTAATCCTTTTTTTCTTAACATTCGTAGTTAATGTCCAAGTATAATATTTAAAAACATTATTTACCAATTTAATGCATGTTTTAAGTTATTAAAATAATCATACATTAAACTTTAAAGGTTAGGTGCCTTTTATTTTAAATATATTTTTTTATGTCTTTAAAAATAAAATTACTAATATTTAAATGTTCATAGGTACTGAATTCAGTATAATATGTTTGGAGTATGTTATTTTGTGAGTAATTTTTATAGCCACTATTTAGATGTTAAATTATGGCAGTAAATGATAAATACATTTATTATGACATTTTGAAATTAATCAATTAATATTCACAAACCATAACAATATTACATAAAAATATACAATTTAGGTTATCCACATATTATAGTATATAATTTGATTATTAATAATATTATGAAATATGTTTTTAAGTTACGTAGTCTTCAACTACAAACATTTATAGGCAATAAAATAATTAAATAATATCTATAAAAAACATTTTAAGGCAATTAAATATTTTGTATATTAAAATATAGGTAAGATTAATAAAAATTATAAATTAAAATAAAAAACAAAATATATTCGGATTTAATACAAAAACATGTTGTTTAATTAAGTAACTATTTAAATATAGGTAATGCAATAATAAGAGTATTATTTAATTAAAATTAACATAATATACAAATCAACTTGTTCTAAATATTAAATTTGTTTTTATGTTATGATAGGTTACATATATTAAAGAATACCTATGCTATTTTATTTTTAACTAATTAGCAAATTCCTTATTTTTTTTTTCATAGGATCTTGTGATTCGCTATTGTCCCGAATTAAACGTCAACAAGCGGCAACAAGTGAACCGAAAAAAGAGGAAAGTTTTGAGATCGAAATATGTAAAGATAAAGATGCAGGAGAATGGTTTCGGTTAACTGCACAAGACGGTGACAGTTGCCGTGATGTCATTCAGTGCACATCATCGGTAAGTAGAACGCAATGCATTCAAATATTATTTTTTTCTTATGAATTTGGGTTTTGATATAAAATTTGTATTAAATTCGTAAATAGTCCAAAAAACATATTTATAAATATAATTTCAGTAGTTTCAGTGACCCATGCATTTAATTAAAAATGTGTATATAATTATTATGATTACTTAACTCGTACAAAGTACAAACTGTATGTTGAATGTATACAATAAACTATATAACTCAATTTATAATATCGTTCTAATTGAACATTTTTTATTATATACGTATTGGTACCTAGATATTTAATATTTTGGTCCAGAGTTTGCATTTAGCTTAATCTTTATTCATTACTCATTCCACGATCATCTCTGTTTCACGAATCTTGTAAAAAAATAATTAGTGAGGTATAACTAAATAACTGAGAAAGTAAATGGTAATATTTAATTTATCTATATACTATATAATGATTATTTGTTAGTAATACAGTTTACATGTACCTAATGATCTTTTATAAACTCATAAAATATATTTCCAATTTTAAATGTTTATGGTTCACCAATATTATTAATGTATTGACTATCTGTTTATTATAAAAACTGATACCGTTAAATTGAAATACCAACACGCGAGACCCTAAAATACATCGGCACTTTTGGGTAATTCAATTTGACTAAGCGCAAACCCTTTATAAATAATAAAGTAAATCACTGAATGTACTTTCATATTTTACGGACTCCGGTAAAATAATATATTATCAATGAGTTTATTTACATTTTACAGGGATTGCAAGCTATTCGTTGTCCTGCCGGTTTGTATTTCGATATAGAAAAACAAACATGTGACTGGAAGGCCGCAGTAAAGAATTGCAAGTTGAAGAATAAAGAACGCAAAGTCAAACCTTTATTGTTCACAGACGAACCATTGTGTCAGGTATTAGATAAAGGATTATTTTTTGTATAGATTTATAATACTTATATTATCATTGTTATACGCATGCGATTTACGATTACATATTATTAGGTAATGATGATACGTTAGATAATGATAATGCAAACTATTATTTCAGTTCTGCATTGATGTTGAAGGTCTTCCAGTGATTAATCATCGAGTTGTTTTTCAACTTGGATTTTAGAGTTCAAATTAAATTCAAATACATTTTATAATTATACAACTAATATTATATACGCAGAACTAAATATCAATGTATATTTGTAGGCACATACTTTTAATAAGGATTAATAGTAGACTGAACTGTCATCATAGAACTCTTATTATAGATACACACTAAAATATCGGAATTAAAAATATTTCCGAAAAATATCATATTAAAATTTCAGAAGTTCGTATATTTTAAAAACGATAACTAATTACCGATGTAGGTGGTATTTATAAATACTAAGAAATTACACGAAAATAGTGAAATTTACAGCACGTCCGCTTTGATGCGTTTTATTTTGACTGACTTATTGCAATATGGGAAATAATAATCTTAATGATTATAAATTTTCATCGATTAATTATTTTTTTGAAAGTATAAAGCGTATTTAAAAATGTAATATCATGGTGACACGCGTTGGTCTTAAAAGCATATGATATATATCATTAAAATATTTACCATTTGATGATCAAATATGAATCTTGTAGAGAATATACACATTTATGTACCATACATGTATACACATTTTAATAGACGTTTATATTTCCCATTACTATAGGACGGAGAATTGTCTTGTGGTGATAAGTCTTGTATTGAACGAGGACTATTTTGTAATGGTGAAAAGAATTGCCCTGATGGTTCAGATGAAAATTCTTGTGGTTCGTATGAATTAATAATTACTATTACACGAAATGAGTTACCTGTAAAATCAAAATTTCAAATTAGCAAATAATAATTAATATTTAATACACTATGTGTATTATAATATTTAATTATTGAAAATAATTTATTAGGTATATAATTATATCTATAGGTTTATTATATCTTTATGGCTTTATCATTGAGTTCAATTACTGAATACTATCTTATCTAAAAAAAAAAAAATTCTAAATTGATTTAGTTTGACAAAACTAAAAATTATCAACTTATTTCGAACTTATAAATAATACATTTCCAACTTACATTATAAGTAGGTACTTATGATTAATATAATATATTATCACTATAAACTATGCCAAGATCATAGAAGTCGGAAAATGTTTTGTACTTAACATAAATTATCTATCTGTAGTTAAAAGAAAACATATAATTTTGTTTGTATATTTGATTAATATTTAATTTTTTCAAAGTTATTATGTTTGAATTGTTAATTAACCTTCAAATATATTTCAATTTTCAACTATTATAGTATTTTTTTATTAGTGTAAGAACTTGATAATATTCTAATAACACAATAATTTATCTCATATATTTATAATTTTAGATTTGAAATCACACGCTAGTATATTTTTCTGACAATCATACTTCAAGCATGTGAAATGATTTATCTTTTTAAAAAAATTAAAACATAAAAAATACTGATTATCCAAGATAGTTGAAAAAATGTATAGTTATTATAGATACGAACTTTATTTAAAATGTTATCAACACGCAAGCATAATATTATAATATATTATAATTGTTTTTAAGGTGTTTTTTTTTTATTTTACACAAAACTAAAATATAATATCATATTGCAGCCTTGCTGGGAATTTGAAAATTTATTTATGGTTCAATAAGCTCTAATAATGGACTCCAGAAATTATTTAATTATTTTTTATTCTGCAGATAACGATAATGATCCTAATCGCGCGCCGCCTTGCGATCCAGCCGTGTGCGTTTTACCCGACTGCTTCTGTTCCGAAGACGGCACCGGAATACCAAACGACTTGCCGGCCAAAGAAGTCCCTCAGATGATTACGATCACCTTTGACGATGCCATCAACAACAACAACATCGAACTGTACAAAGAAATTTTTAATGGCAAACGCAAAAACCCCAACGGGTGTGACATCAAGGCCACGTTTTTCGTGTCACACAAGTACACCAATTATTCAGCGGTGCAGGAAACTCACAGGAAAGGCCACGAAATCGCAGTACACTCGATAACGTACGTACCAACCTGACCTAACTAATAACTTACCTATATTTGTTCAAGATTTTCGAAATTAAACATTCAAACATAGGTACTATACATTCGTCCTAATCGAACAAACGTGTTTCTGTTCCGGTTAAACAATATTATATTACTGGAAATACAAACTGCGAATAAGTCCGGATAGAAACACCGCATAATAGTATTTAATTATATATTAAACATTATTATATAATGAAAGAAATATCTACATAGGTATCTAAAAATCCGGTTCTTGAGACGACAGATTTTTTCAGACGTTCGTGTACCCATGTCTTTTAACCGAATATTAAGATTCAAATGATTGCTATACGTGTGTTGTCATAATGGCATGTCCTACCTACATACCTACTATACAATTCAGAATAAATTTCTTCGTTTCCCTTTCCAGTGGAATATATTATATTATTGTCTCTACCTACCGGACCGATATAAAGTACCACTAATCGATAAAATATTTTACTCAATACTAGTAGTTAATATTTTTGAACAGTCGTGAAAGTAAGTACTAACCGATAAACTGGAAAGTAAAAACGCATCATGTAATAATCCGGTAGGTTAGGTACCTAACCATAATTAATGCGACTAAAGAGAATGGAATTGATTCGGTGGACATTCATTATTTATAATTTTATAATAATTCAAACACGAATAATAGGTAAAAATTAATAAAATATATCGATGCAATGAATCATCATCATTTTTTTTTTTTCATAATATTTTTATCAACGAGTAAAATTTAAAATTCGAATTAATAATAAAGAATCGCCGTACATGTATTATTATGGGTGTATAACACAATCTGATAACCTCATGTCATTATGCATTTTATTGAAGATGTGCTACGCCGAGCACGACATCATGTTAGTCACAATATTTGAATATTTTCATAAAATTTCGATTAAACGACTAATGAAATTCACTTATTTTTTAAATTTAATTTACGACAAAACGTTTACAAGGACACCTTCTTGCCAGCAGTTTAAGTTGCGTAATCCAAGTGCACGAGAAATTATATTATGTACAGGTATACCTATACACAATACTGATAATTTGTAATAGCATTCCGATCGACGTGTCTGCCGGTCGCAAGAATGTCGAGAAAATGTGGTATCGTTTGCATATTGAAATAATACTGACGGTAATGTGTTCGTGTGAAAACCGGTATGAACATGTCAGACGAGTTCTGTTTAGCGGTCTATTTTCTCATTTCTGCTAATCTCGTGTTAATGGTTCGGACGTAAGTGTCAAAAAAAAAAAATAATAATAATAATAATAAATATAATATAGGTATATCTCTTATATTTAATATTGTTTAAGTACTCGTATTTTTTCAAACCTGTACGACCCAGACGTATGAGGAATGTGTTGCACAAGTTCACAACACATTCAAGAAGATCTTTTCGCTTACGAATTTTAACATCCGTTGACAGTTTGGAGTGATATTTTTAAATTTTTTTCCATTTTCCGTGAAATTAACGCGATTTAATACGCACGTTTTTCGGTTGTCGTAACATAAGTATTGTATGACACGATTAGAATATTACACTGTTTAATTTTTTCCTGAAACGTATAACGCAAAGGTATTAGATCTCTTACCTATTATTATTATTATTCAAAACCACATATATAAACTCTTTGAAATTCATTTGTGTAAGCTACCTATTACAATGTGGAAATCGTGCGTGTGTTTGTGGTAACTGGTAAGTTCAGTCAAGTTACGACTGCAGTTTGAATCCAAATGAATACCTAATTGAAACAATTGAACTTAGGTATCAAAGATTTGATTTAAAATTATTAATTTTTAAATTGCTTATTCATGCTTCAAAGAATCCAAAGCTGTATTAAAGATGTTGCTACTCTACAAAAAAAATTATATATATAATATACAATTATTGATTTCAATTTATATTGTGTTACCTAATGTGTTATTGAAACACAACCTATCTTTAATGATTATTTTAATTTTCATAATTATTATTCTTGTCATTTTAAAGCATCTAAAGTCATACCTACATAGGTAGACAAATTATTTCTTCATTTTTTTTATTTTAATAAAACTTTTTTCCTTGTTATTTTATAATATAACAATAGCTTAATGACATATATAATTATATAACTAATAAACCTTGATACTGCAGGTTATTGATCGATAAATTAACCTGAAGTCAATATCATTATAGAATACACATTTATATTTTAAGTAGGTAGGACTGACACTACACATTGACAACAATGTGTGACACCTTTCAAGGTAACAATTTGTATTATACAATTTTCACTGTCAAATAAAAAAAAGAATGCAACAAAAGTAATTTTAGATTATGTATTCCTACTAATTTTAATACATAAATAATTATCATTAATAACTGTTTTATTTTTAATTAATATTTTATTATTTTCTTGAAATAATTTAGGCATTGAAATAGGTAGCGATTATAGAATGAAACTTTCATAGAATTAATTTTATATTCAAATCATTTTAAAATTAATAATTATTATTATAATTCTTCAGAGGTACACTTACCGATAATTATAATTCGTTGAACTAAGGGATAATTATTGTTCTATTTATTGATAAATTAGTGAACACTACATCCAAAATCTATAAACAATATTTAAAGATTAATTATAAAATAAAACAAAAAATTTTTTAACGTTAATATATGATAAATTTAATCATTTATAAATTGATTAAAAAAAATACATTTTGTAAAAGATGGAGATTTATTAAAGATAAGTTATAATCATAATTATTTATTTTTTAAAGATCGAGATTTATTAGGTCGCTGACATAATAACTAAAATGCTAAGTATAATAAGTAACTTTTATTTTCATTTATCACGTCATAACTCGTTAATTTGTGGTTATACTGGTTTTGTGGTCAAAGCATTATCAAATTGACAACAAAAAAACATAATTTTAAATTTTAAAAATTTATTGCATAGATAGGTATAGGTAAACAATTTTCTTACGAAAATTTAAAGTATTTTTTGAATTAATTTAACAAATAATATTAAAACTAAGTAGTGATCTCTGAAGAATAAGTTAACAGCACAGGCGTAAAGTGACGTATTATATTATGTGAAGGGAAATGACTCTAAATATTTCAATTTTATTCAAACAATTAACTTATTTTACCTACATAAACAAGCTAATCTATTATATTCATATGTATCATGTTTTGTGTTGGTTATAACTTATATAACTTATTATAACAAACAAAATCGTGTTTACCTATATACTATAATGGTTATAAATTATAATATTGTATGATATATTATAATTACAATAAATTCGATGATAGATAGTCAAAAACTAGACTTACTTATTATAACCAATATAGGAATATTTAGCGCTAAAAATGTGTTTTTGCTCACATTCGCAGGGTCTTAAATTGCACGTAAGTACCTCAGATGCGGATCCAGAATATATTTACGAGGGGGCGATCATCTTGGATAAAATTTTAGCCTAAGTCTAATAATGGCAAGTTTAATTGGCTGCCAAAAACAGACATCCTAGAATTTACCAGAGTTTACGGAGGGGAGAGCTATCGCCTTTTGCCCCCCCCCTTTGGATCTACGTATTTGGTATTTATATCAAAATAAAATTATGATAATATTACGGAGATCCTTATTGCAATGTTTCGACAAATCAGTTGTAATTCCTGCTCGCGGGGCTGATAGGCTGACACGTTTAGTGTAAACACAAATCCAAATTTTCATACTCACGACCACGACTGTCGTATATCGTTTTATAAATGGTGTGATGTGCGAAATAAGGTTTATTCGTACTAAACGATCATTGTTGACATGTGTTGCAGGCACAACGATGACGAACAGTTCTGGAGCAACGCCACCGTAGAGGACTGGGCCAAAGAAATGGCCGGAATGCGCATAATCACCGAAAAGTACGCGAATCTAACTGATAACAGCGTGGTCGGTTTGCGGTCTCCTTACTTGCGTGTAGGCGGCAACAACCAATTCACCATGATGGAGGAACAGGCTTTCTTGTACGATTCATCGATCACTGCACCCCTGTCCAATCCGCCTCTCTGGCCGTACACCATGTACTTCCGCATGCCTCACAGGTGAGAGGCATACTTATATGGCTATATTATACAATAATAAGTACAGTGGGTACCGTCATATTTACCCACTGTTATTGTCGTTTAGTCGTCAGATGACATTTTCATTTACAGTCGACAAAACTTAACGATATTTATGTTATCAGACTCAACGAGACCGTAACGCGCAGCAGAAAAGAAACGATATAATTGTTTATTACACCCGACATAATATTGTCTTATAATTTCGAGGCGCAGTTGTTAGAGTGACTTATATTATTTTTGTTTTTATAGAGGTTCGGGAAACTTATACCAATTTGAATTTCTTCTAGTTTTCTTCATTGCCCGGGGGGGGGGGGATTCTGTAATCGAAGTACGATGGTGATTTCGAGTATTCCTCATACACACAGTGCCCGAGCACGCTCATCACATATTCTCTTAAATTTCATACGCTTATTTTAGGTGCAAGTATTATATTATACTACGTATACTTGATGATTTATAGCAACTCGCTATTACTAATAAAATCTTCATATTATTATTGTTGATTGGGATATACTTACCTCCGAGCTTATTTTGTGTTCGATAAATTCCTAAATGTCTCGGTTTGATAAATTTAACATACTATAACGTCATCAACTGCCAACAATTATGTATATCATTTTATTATCGGATTATTATAATAATGAATATACCCATTAGAATATTGGGATTTAGAATGATCTACACTTTAATTTAGGTAGGTAATAAGAAGTAGAATGGAATGTTAAATTTCTAGTCAACTATATAATAGATTATACTGCAAGTGTACAAGGCGTTATTCAATCAGCGAAAGTTGTCTAGTTTCAAGGACTAGCGGGCGTATTCTGTATATGGTTTTAAAACAGCTCTATATAATAACATTACTTTTTTTTTATGAATGAATAAATATTAGAAAGATCTGATTTATTTTTCTATTTGAATATTCTCATTGCAAACTATTCGAAATTTATTTTTACGGTCCACCCATACGATTATTATATATCTATTATAAACGATCGAATTTAAGGTTATCAGCTATCACAATACGCTAATACTATATTATAGTTGTTATGACGAACATTCTTTATCGGCTCAACCTATAAAAATGAAAGCGCGTCGATTATAATAATATAATTTGTCCGGATGGAATTAGTTTTATTCATAGCCACAATATTTGATTCTCGTAGATGTCACGGAAACTTGCAACACTGTCCTACTCGTAGCCACGCTGTATGGGAAATGGTGATGAACGAACTTGACAGACGAGAGGATCCTAGCTTTGACGAATACTTGCCTGGTTGCGCCATGGTAGACTCCTGTTCGAACATCCTGTCCGGTGATCAGTTCTACAACTTTTTGAACCACAACTTCGACCGGCATTATGATCAAAATCGCGCGCCCATGGGCCTATACTTCCACGCCGCCTGGTTGAAGAACAACCCCGAATACCTGGACGCTTTTCTGTTCTGGATCGACGAAGTGCTGGCCAACCACAATGACGTGTACTTCGTCACCATGACGCAGGTAATCCAATGGATCCAAAAACCAAGGATCATCAACGAAGTGAAGAACTTCGAACCATGGAGGGAAAAGTGTGTGGTCGAGGGGCCGCCAGCCTGTTGGATACCGCATTCATGCAAGCTGACCAGCAAAGAGGTTCCCGGGGAAACTATCAACTTGCAAACGTGCGTCCGGTGCCCCAACAACTATCCGTGGCTCAACGACCCCACCGGAGACGGTTTCTTCTAAGTCACACGCACATTGTTCCCCGATCTCACACACCCACGCTCATTAATCGAATTTTTTTTTACAATCCAATATTTTATTTTTTGAATTTTTATTATTCCTTTTATTTTCGTTTTACTTATTATTCTTTTTTTGTTTCTTTTTATCTGGCTGTCGAGACAATGCATTTCCATCATTCTCGTCCCAAACAAAATTATTTAATTAACAAATTTCTATAGGTTCATTATGTGTATCGGGTTTCTCAATTAACTGTGATTGTTGTTGTTTACGACGTCGTCGTCGTTCATAACTACACTACATCGTCAGCATTATGCGGCGGCATAACGCGTGTTACTTATTTTATATTGTAATAATCGTCAAACATCGATATTAATTAATTTTTTTTTACTTTGATTGTAAGAACTTTTTTTAAAAAAACAGTTAGGTACTTTTGTAAAAATTAATGAAACGTTGTATCTATAGATAGTAAATAAATTATATTAATATTTAATTGGTTGGTGACTTTCTATGCAAATTTATTATTATTTTGTTTTTATTCTATAAGCGTCCTATATCTACAAATAACGTGAAATAATGCAGATAAGTCTGACTTATAAGTTTATTATATAACTTTACAGTTAAATATTTTATATTATATGTGCAAAGAGCAAATGCAAAAGATGAAACCAATAACTCTGCATGCAGGTATGTAACACAATACAAATAATACACTAGAATTAAAATAATTGCTAAAAGTGCCAATTCTCAAAAATATTTAAACATTTAAAGTATATTATAAGTATATAAAGTAAAAAAAGATGGTGTTAAATAAGTAATGTTGAATTTAAACGTTTTACGACCGTTTTAGAACGATTATTCTAAACCTAAATGTTTTTTACTTCTTTCTCATATTAAAAAATGATACGCGTATCAATAATGATATTGATTTACAAACATGAATCATTGTTTCGAAAAATATGAGATGAGATTCTTTTTTCCTCGAAAAGAATAATATATAAATACACATTCTCTTTTACGAAATCGATTTTGTGTTTAGCACGCGCGTTTAGTTTTTCTAGTTATATTCATTAGAATTCACATCGAAATTTTACGAACAATTGACAATAAAAATGTGATTAAATCAATTGTATTTCGATAATATTCATAAACAATCCTCATCCTGTGTTTAATATAAAACAATACGACCTTACTTATTTCAAAGGGTAATTAATTTCCGTTATCGGGAATAGCACGAGTAACACATGCACAAACACACGTTAACGTGTTTATTAATTTATATTAATTTTTAATCGATCGGAAATTTTTAAAAATGATTCCGGTTTACGCTATATTTAATGATCTACACACGAGTATTGTGAGCGTTCTCGGTCAACATGGACGAGGAGGCGTAGCATAATAATTAATATTTATTAATGTGAGCATATAGGTAGGTATTTTTTGTGACTAGTTAGGTACTGAAAAAATAATATACATTTATATTTTATATTATTATTATGTAGCTATTGTCTATTAGCCTCGACGTGCGACGGGGAGTATGACGTTCTCGAAGTGAAAACATTAATCTCGATAACCAAAAAGTTGTTCACAATAATATACATTTCAAACATCATAATATTATATTCTGCTCATTGCTATAGCAATCGATAATGTGTCAGTAGAGTTGTGGCTTCTAAAAAATAATGAATATAATAATATCCATAGCCGCAATATTTTTTATACTTTCTTCTTTTCGCTCATAGGTCTTGTTGAATTTAAAATGACACGTCGGACTGACAGAGACTGGAGTTCCTTAATATTAAGTTATCATACGATAGTAGTTTAAATATAATAAAAGTTTTTTTTTCATAGATAAATCAATATTAGACGAGAGTACAATATTTTAGATGTTTATAATATGACGGCGAAGACTAACCCCGCTGTACCGCGGTACACACGTATATACTAATAACTACAAATAACGTACAAATTGACAATAATAATCAAAACATTGAACGACTATACAGTTATGATATTATAAAATATATTAGATAATACTATTGTGACATCGATGACTAATGTCGTATACATTCGTGCAATAAGAAAATTATGAGAATTATACTGATTACTGCAGTATTCTGGTTTCAAATTCTTTTACATTGACTACTTAATTTTTTTTTCTTATACGTAAGCAATCTCGAGCAGAAATAAATAGATATGTGGTTATGATTTTATTGTAATTAATAGAGAGCAAATAATTAGCCTAAATAGTAACTAGTTCAATGTATATTCTAAACTCTTTTTAAATCGTTAAATCGATCGAGAATTTTTTGATTCTATAGACCTCAGCCCTGCATATTGCTTATATATATATATTATAGCTGTTACCCCAGCTGTTTTTTTCTTGCTTCATCTACTGGTATCACATACCTAAATGACTCACTTGGTTAGTGAATTTTGATAACATATTATTAATTATTAAAACGTGTATTTTGTAAGAATAAAAATGTCCCATTAGTTCATTAATCACACGTACAAAATAATACAAAAATGTAATTCAGTAGACGGGTGCTAAATTAATCTGTTCGTTAATATATTTTTATAATAATTTGATATAGATAAAAAAAAAAAATAATAACATATAGGTACACGTTTAGAAATAGTTGTAAAAATAAGTGTGATAAGAATGATAAAATATATTATAATAATATATAGTATGGTTATTAACAAATGTTCTAAGTTTAACGATTAAAACCTTAAGGCTTAACTACTGAATAACAATAAAACCGTTGCGTTGCAAATGCATAGAATGGTTTTTTTTCAAACACTGATGATAAATGTACATAATATAATACATAATATATATATATTTAAAATGAATTTTTAAATACGGATGTATTCTGCACCTGAAAAAGTTCTAACCATACTGTCATTAAATTATATTTTAACTGTTGTTTTTTTTATTTGAACATCTAATTGAATGTTCAATTCCTATTAACACTTTAAAATATACGAGTATAATATGTTACAATAGTGATGTCAAATATAACAAAGTGTATATAGTAGTTATCTACGTTAGGAGAACAGAAAATGTTCTTATTATTTAATGGGCATTTTTATTTTTTTGATTAATTTAAATTTAAATAAAAAATTAAAGATAATATAATAATATACTTGCTTTTGTTTCATAAAATCCTAAAGAAAACTAAGAATTTCCTCAACATGCATTACAAAGAAAAATGATTAATTAAGTAAAGAATATTATAATCAGTATAAAGTAGCACTGTAGAAGTTAGGTACAACATTAAACGCTAACAAAATATAAACAGTGCTTATTGCCACACTCTACATGACGTATCTACCTATAGGTAATTAAAATGTTACAATCATATTAATATTTGCAACTATTTTTTTCAAGGGACACATCGGTTACCTACAGATACGTCACACTCTCATACGACTCATATACATATGCCTACTTATATATTCTATCCTGCTCGACACGTTTTTATTTTAATTACAATTAACTATAAATGTCATTCATTTGCATATCCGCAAATTCAAATTATAAAATATAAGAGTTTGAACAGTGGTTTATTTAATAAATGCCATCGCAGAGATTATTATAGATAGATATCTTATTATTATTATTTAGTCGGTTCATTGACTTTGGCCAAAATATAGCTCGAGACGACTACAAATTATGGTCAGCAAGTGGATCAAGGGAAAATATCTACAGGTCAATATCACCCAAGTGCACGCGTTGTCAGGAATAGTAATAAATTCTTTATAGTACAATAACGTCACGAAAGCTATGTAGAACATAATATACAGAGTGATTAACTAAGCATGCTCACCCTCATGTTTTATTTAATAATGAATTTATTCAAATTCTGATTCATAAAATTTTTAATTATACTTAAAAACCATATTTTTAAATTCCTGAGATTTTTATAGTACTTAAGGACTAAGGGCCGTTTAAGTGTTGCCGTGTTGGTAATTTATTTTTTTTTTTTTGAAATGTTGATGTATCCAATTCAAAATTTAAACAAGTAGTTTTTCAATTATTAAAATGTTTATATTAAAAATAATAATATTTAAAAATGGTTTTACAATAATATAAAATATAATATGTATGCAATATCGGATTTAGTATTTATTATGCTTGTTTTAAGGTAATTGGCATTAACTTTTGCACAATGCACACCAGTATTTTTTTTCTTGATACGTTTAAAATATATATGCCTGTACATAGTGTTAGTACCTACACATACTGATATTATTATATACATTCGGTTTTTACATTGTTTAAACCATTAATAATTATTATTATAATTAATGAAAACAATGTAATCCTAATTTTTATCGAGCATCGATTGATATCATCTCCATCATAAATCAAAACATATTTTACACAAACAATTAATGTTAATATAAATATTTGATCTAGTGATAATATAACAAATACGTATATTTTTGTTCTAAAAATATTTGTATTCAAAATATGTGATTAAGCTACATTGTCATTGTCATATTGTTGTATAAAATAATTACTATTCCAGACCATACTTGCACCTATTGATATTTATTTATTTTTTCTTGATCCACTTGCTGACCACTCATCATTTGTAGTCGTCACGAGCTGTATTCTTACCAAAGTCAATGAACCGACTAAAATACGATGTCGACGACATTTTATTATTGCCTTATTAAAAACTATTATTTTCACATTCCCCAATACAATTTAGCAATAAACGAAATCAGTTAATGAGACGTGCTACGTTTGCCAAACTATATTTGCTCCTTATGTATCTATACAAAGTGTGTATCAATGTCTATCTATAATCAGTAATCGACCACCAGCTTGCTGTTGATACTGTTAATACAAATTTATACTGGATGTTGGATATTTTAAATTTTACGTAGGTACTTCTCGGGAAATACAAAAATAAACCTCATACTTAGTGTCAGTATATATTTATATATTTATTCAGTCTCCTCCGTCTAACATAATATAAACTATAAAGTGCGCCACTGATCATATTTATGTATATTGAATTTTTTTCATATTATATATAGCTGGTATTTAAATAACACGATCAGTGAAATAAAATTGGCAAGAAGTAAATGTTACATTCATTACCTACGATACTTATATTATCTTATAAGTTATAATAAATGTATAAATATTCTTTGGAATTCGAATAACCCGTCTGTGCTAATAGTTTTTATTCATTTTCAATATTAATAATTAAATAAATTATTTAAAAAATAAAATAAGAAGAAGACTATGATTTTGCAGCGGTTTAGCTATGATTTTGTGTGTGTGTGTGTGTGTGTGTGTGTGTGTGTGTGTGTGTGAGTGTGTTTTTTTAACAAAAAATATTTATTTTGGTAATAGTATTATAAAAATAGAACAAAAGTTTCACAAAAATTCAATCAACTCATAGATTGGAAATATACATAGACAATACTTCAAATTTCAATGAGTGGTCTTTCATATTATAGGTTTATTGCCTACATAGCTAAACGAGACGAGCGTCCAATTAGTCTGTTATCGTACCTACCAGATTGTTTCTGCAATGTTAAGACTAACAAAATAACATAGAACTTTTATTAGTTGTGTTTGTTTGAACTAATTTTGGGTAAAATATTTTTTGTTCGATTGTGTCACAAGATATACCTAAACAATACACATATACACGTAAGCCACGAGGTAGTAATAGTTTGAAAACCAAAATTTATAAATGCTGTTTTCATATACGATAAAGTGAACAATAAACAGTTAAAATTTGAGAACAGTTTAAAATAAAAAAAATATTTTTTATTGAATTTAATTTAAAAACATCTACATAATTGCGTTTATTATTTTTTTTTTTAATAAAATAAAAATCTACTTAACTTGGCGTTTTACAATAGTGAATAATAATCGTTATATTATAGCTGATTATTGTCTATAATGGAACGATTATGAATTTAAGGCCCATATACTGGGATTTAACCTAACCCAAGAATACAACACGTAAAATAGTAATGACACAACAGCACGTGTATTTGAAATTCTGAACGAAAGGTTATAGGTTTAGCAATTATTTATTAGGTTTTCTTTATTATTATCTGTATTCCGTAAACCAAGGCTTGCATTTGAAAAGAAAATTTCGTTTTACATTATTTACGATCTAAACGTTACACAATTTTTGATTTATCGTTATTTAGACGAAAAATGTTGTATAAGTTTTACGTTTATCGTTATTCAGGATTTAAACGTTATGCAACTTTTGAGTTTATCGTTGTTTAGATTTAAACCGTTGCACACTTTTTACGTTTATTGTTTATCGTTAAAAATAACATTTAATGCGAGGAATGGCCCGGATACGGAATATGATAAACTCTCGGATCGATTGGTATGATAAATAAATAAATCGCGTGGAATAAATATCTCTACGAAACCAATATTATAAGTTTTAAGCAAATGGATATTAAATTATTTCGTTTATTGATATATTATATATATATACTGTTAATCGTTGTGCTTTGTTTTGTGATATTTAATTATTTTTGTTTACTGTTTTATGTTTTAATTACATTTACAAATTTCAATCGTTTTTTGTCATATATATCGTTATTATAGCGTTTGTAAGCCCTGCCGTAATCACATTTTTTGGTAGTAGGAACTATAGAGGTGCACGAACAACAAATTTTATGCGCCACATTTTATGATAGAAAATCTAGTCTGAACGATACATATCAGTTATCTTTTAAAGTTTTAAGATGTAATTTTTTAATTTTCTCAAATCCCAAAGTTTATTTGAGCGCCAGGAAGAAAACTACAAAGTACGGACAAGGATCGATTTCCTTTTAATATTAGCAAACTTGATTTTAATAATATTATTAAAGTTTTGAAATCATAGAAAATTAAAACAATTTGCTAGAAATTGTGTACTCTTACATTCGAATAGTATTTAAACTGTTATTTAATAACTTATATATATATGTAATAATATAATAATATTTTTGGCAATATATATATATATATATATATATATATATATATATATATATATATATATATAGAGTTACAATGTTTGTTGACTACTTTTATATAGGCTACACATGGATTATTCAGTAGAAATAAGTGACTTATATATAAGAAGAATACGATAGCTTGAATTAAAAAAAAATCTCCAAATCCTCCATAAAATATTGTCATTAGTCATTACACAAAAATGATTACTGAAAAATCATATTTGTTTGAATGTACGAAGTCACTTGTGTCACGTAATACATTTTAAAGGTTATGACAGATGCTAGAACCAAAAGTTGGCGTGTATGGTACCCAACAACTAACAATATATAGGTAGGTAACAATATTACATGTATCTTTATGGCTCGAAGGATTGTGTCATGTGCCTAGTGAATGTAACACTATGCATATATAATATTTATTGTCTTAAGAGTTAAGGACTTCTTGTCAAATGCAGTCGCACTAAATGGAAGAATGCAATTATCGGATGATTAATTTTCAATAAATAATTAGTCCTAACGGTTTCAAAAATTAATATTTTCGACTGTTCGTCAACCTAAAACGTCCATAATAGCATGTCGATTGTATAATATAAAATATATCTAAATCAATAAAAGTCACAGTTCGTGTGTGTGCTGTATGCAGTGTAATCGATCCACATCCATGTCTATCACATTCGTGGTTCTGAAATTTGGTAGGTACATCATACATAGATTATCCTATACCCGAGGGTGTACATCTCGGAGCCAATTTCTAAATTCTGCATTTTAAAGAAGTGTTGTTATATTATTGAATATTCGATCGAAGCAAAACGGAAAACTCTATGCACAGAAAGACGGATTCATTTCAACCCGGGGCGAAGTCGCTGGTAATACGACTATGTTTAGTGTATAGTATACTATTATATAACATCCGATGAGTTCTACAAGTATAATACCTGTATAATATGCTACTGGTAAATGAAATATGATCATCGGCCGGCCAAAGACGATTATTCCGACTGCTGCGGAGTCGGTCGAGCGCCGTCGTTACCAATGGAGCACTCTGCAGCACTGCCGTCGCCACCGTCGCAAAAACCGTCAAGAAGTTTGAAAAAAAAATAAAATAAAAATAAAAATTAAAAAAAATATTCGTCTTACACGCGCGTCTGGGCTCAGCTTGGCGGAATGCGGTTTGACTCCGGGCCGACGGGCTCGCCAATGGCTGCGTAAGTACCCGTGCATATACACACATATATATAACATTATAATATGCGTGTATAGATAATGTACACGCGCACTTTCGGTTGTATGGCCCGCGGACTCTGCATACATTATAATAATATGCATAGGTATACATATATATATATATATATATATATATTAATGTGTGTTGCGCCTCTCGGCCGGAGAAATAGAAATCCGCGTCTGCAGCACCGGAGGTTTTCGCTTCCATCATCCGATCGTAAATATATATATATATTATAATACCTAATGATAATAATAATATTGTTATTATTATAATGTTATATGTATAATGTATATTACGTTTATATATATATATATATATATATATATATATATTATAGGTATTATATAGGTGCGTATTATAATTAGAAAGCTAAACGGCGGCGGTCAAACGGGTCGGACGAGTCGCTCGTGTCGTGGGCGGCCGGGTCCACGAATGGCGGCGGCGGCCGAATGCCAAGTTCACGTGGCGCCCGGCACAAGATAATACGAGACACATACATAATACAATAACATATTATATATTATAATACATGCGTTATACGTATATGCTCGTTTATATATAGGTACAGCAGGACAAGTATATATTATATACGTCACGCAGGTATATAGGTAGGTGGTACTCGCCGCCGCTTATTATACACATTTATTATTGTTAATTTTTTTTCCGGACGCATTTGATCGTGAATATGCGCTCTTACCGTGTCTAAAAATAGCGTATTAAATTATTACAGTGACCTACCTTTTTTTTTTCCCCCACTCGTGAAATGTGCGCATATTACGCGTTCAATATACATATTATAATAATAGTATAGTCGGCTTGTGACGTTTGTGTGTCTGTGGGCGTGCAACGATCGTGTCAGATGTATTATTTGTATAATTTTTGTTACTCGAGTGGCTTATCGCTTATATATATTTTAACGTCACCTGTGTGCATATATATATTGTATATAATGTTTAGGCATATCAATCTGCTGCTGCAATAGGTATATAATATTTTAGATATTGTGTAGGAGATACTATAACAGTATGTAGAATCAGGGCAGGATTGGGCAGGTGAGCTACCGAGAAAATCTCGGCGGGCCGCTCAAAATATTGGCCGGTTATGAGTGTTTGGTCGTCATTTTATATTTATATGATAATGAGTAATTAGTATAAACATTAGTAGGAAATAAAATTGAATAGAATTATTAAATCGCACCATAGTTGTAGCTGTAATTATACGCTGAGAATCCAAAAACTCGGTGAGCCGATACCTTGTCTATCCGAAATTTTTATTAGGGCCCGCCGCATAGGCGTCGCTAAGGGGTATCGAAAGGTACTGCTTTTGCCACCTCGAAAAAATATTTAATTAAAAAAAAAACCAACTCATGAATGAGATCGAAATAAGTGTTGCCAAATTACAAATAATAAAGTCGTATTATTTGGTAACAGTTTGAATTATTTTTAATAAGAGTGCAATAAAAATAATAGAATAGGTAGTTGAAACAAGTAATTGTGCATACTAATAACATCTGTACAAAATGTAGGTACAGATTTTATTTAAATTAAAAAATAAAAAATTTATGTTTAAATGTTGACAATATTGTAATGATATCAATGTAATAATATATGAATAATATCAAGCGTGAAGTATAGGACACGGATATTAGCCAGTGAAGCAAATAAACAGAAAGCAAATATTTGTATATTATTATTTTTCGTTACCCTAGAATTTTAACTCTAGTAATGCCCATGGGGTCTGGATTTAAATTACCTAAAACTATCATAAATGTTCAAAAAAAAAAAACAATTTTCTAATTTACATTAAAAGCTGAAAAAATAATATGTGTTAAAAAATGTTCTAAAAATGCAAAATAAAAGTGTCACTTTTGTTGCATGAAAAAATGTATACGCCTGGAATGCATTGTTTTAGAACAACCAAAAAAATAATGCACTTGCAGCATTAAACTCCGTGCCTTAATTACTATATTTTTAAACGACATTTTGCTACGGGAAACGGGTTTATAAGTCATACTGCAACTATTGACAAACCTAATAATATTTAACATAATCCTACTATTAAATTCAACCGCCAGACTAGAATTGTTTAAGTGGAAATGCAATATTATACGTAAACTATAAAATGCTTATTATTGAGATGACCTATACTAACTGCTGTGAGGCATGTAAAATGTTACGATTATTATTTATTTTTCTTGCACTTTGCTAACTGTTAATTCCGCTTAAATTACATAATATATTATCGTTGTACGCGTTTAATACGCAATATTATACCAAGTACAATAAGTCAAATAATCATCGAATCGTCGTGTATATTTCTCCGCACAACCAAACTTTCACGCATACATTATATTTTATACGATTTGGTTTGACTGCCGCACGTCGATATATATCATAGTCGATTATTAGAGATGTCTGCGCACCAAGCGAAGTTTCACTATATAGCGAACAATTATTTTATCGTGATACATATGCCTAATTATCATTACAAGTTCTGTTACGTGCATTGTTCGATGGTTGCAATATACATGCCGCACGCCACGCGATGAGATGAACACTGACCCCGAAGATAATATAATACGATTTTAATACGGCCGTGGCAAATCCGTTAGATGCAACAAGGAGTTTTGTTGGGAAATTTTTCTCTAACCCTCGGAAACAGAATTTTCGTAATAGGTACAATGAAAAGTAGTTGGACACGCGTTGATCATAATATTATAAAGACGATAGGCTTATCTATATATTATAATATGGGTTGTTATTATTCGACTATTCTAGTACCTATCTGATATTATTATTTCTGAAGTTATATAGGCAAGTTAAATTTGTTGCCGTTGGCTTCGAATAGAACCATATTAAGACTTATTTTGGACTGAAATTATATTATACACTTTGATTTCGTCATATATTATAATAGTAATTTACAAGTCACAAAATAATACAATGTAGTATATTATATGAAATTGAAAGAAAAACAGTGGGCCTTTTATTTTCTTTTGTTCAAATATTTTTAACAGATTTATCGAATATAATTTTCTGATTACAAATTTCATATTATAAAAGACACACCCACAACATAACATAGTTCTATAGTCTATGTAGTACAATATTTAAAATGCAATAGTTACTCAATCGTTGCAACGATGTGAGGTCATACAATTGCTGCAGGGAGTAAATTAAACTTGGTGATTCACACTAGAAAGGAACAAGACAATATTGTATAATAAAAATAGATAAGAAGTCAATAATATAAGTTACCTGAAAATTATTGCTACCCATATTAAAACAATATATCGTATATGTATAAAAATATACTATGATAATGTTATTGTTACGATAGAATTAATACAGCAATAAATTAACATTATTATTTTATTAAGATTTATGAATACAATTATTATCATATTTGAACTGGAATACAAATATGCAAATATTAGTGAAATAATTTATTTTATAACTATTTAAATTATTCTATAACTTAACATTTTATTGTACAACTAACACTATACTTACTAACAATCTTATTTTTTTTTTTTTTATGAATTTTTCTAGTGTTAAAACCAAATCGTTTTATCTTATAATATACATTATGAGTATAATATGTTAAACTACATTCTACTGATTAAAAACAATTTTTCCCACTAGACACAAACATTATC
This sequence comes from Pentalonia nigronervosa, assembly GCA_014851325.1. Classification (NCBI taxonomy): domain Eukaryota; kingdom Metazoa; phylum Arthropoda; class Insecta; order Hemiptera; family Aphididae; genus Pentalonia; species Pentalonia nigronervosa. The sequence continues at coordinate 41,320 of JACXSJ010001139.1, forward strand.
TTCTTAGAAAATACTGTCAGTATATTATATATTTTTATAAAATCACATTACCATTCTTGTATTGAATATATGAACCAGCCTTGAATAACTTCCGCGATACTCGTGATAGTATTCATATAACTGTATGACATGAAAATACATGGTATAGAAATGATTAAATAACCACATCACGTACTAATCATAAGCGTTGAAAAAAACCAAAAACTAGTCCAGACAGAGAAAGTTTATCAATACTTTTTGGTATTTTTCTTTATTTTATTGACTTCAAAACGAAGTGATCAAAAAATAATTTTTTTGTATGTCTACAAATTATAATTTATTTAAATAAAGTACCTAGTACACAGATTACTTCACAAATCATCCTAACTACCGATTTATTATAATAATTTAAAATTTTTGGATTTTTTAAGTTACTTAAAGACCATATTTTCAGATACTTAGCTTTATTGAGCAACTTAATAAGTGACACGATGTGATACAAATGTATTTTTTTTTTTAATGAGAACACGCTTTTAGATTCTGGGAAGAGTGATCTATTGGTTTTACAAAGATGTGTTTTTTATGAACGCGCGCGCGTGTGTGTATATATTATTGCAGACGTTGACGTAACATTTAGCAGCAATAAAAATGCTGTAATCTTCAACTTTGAGGGTGGTTTCTTGTATAGATAAACAAAAAAATAATTAATGAGAACATTTTACCCAAAATCATATTTTCCACAAAATTGATTTTATTTTTTTGTTTTAATTCAAAAATTAATAACAACAGGGACTGAAATTTAGACCGAATATTTATGCATCCATTTTTAGACATGATAAAATGGTCAAAATATTTTAGCTTATTTGGAAAAATAAACACACACATTTATAAATCGCTACAACTATATATTGGCTTCTTTATGTTATTATATAGACATTTGAAATTTTTTAATTTTTTTTTATTTGTATATAAATTACATTTTGGTTTGTCAAAAATCTTGAGAATTTAATACAACATTTCATATATTAAATTTTTCTTATATCAATTTAAAAATATATATATATACACAATTTTTTTATAAGCGTCTGAAGTTCAAATTTTGACATAATTCGTAAAAATCAAAAAAAGTTAAAACTATTTTGTAGTTAAAAATGTATTAGATTTTCTATTTTGATAGCTTATAAGCTTGAAAATGTAATACACTGTTCTTCATAAATTGATCTTACATTCTTACAGTTTTTTAAATAAATATCTATAATACTTTAGCGAAATCTTTTTATATAAACATTTGAAGTATTAGTTTTGACAAAATTTTATATGCAGGAATTTCAACGAAAAATAATGATTTTTTTTTCTAACAGTTTTAATTATTATTAAAGTATCCAATTCAAAAAAAAAAAACGAATCGTAGAGACTTGAAACTATTCTCACCTTTATATAATTACACTTTTTGAGGTCTACATATATTGTTATTATTTTCAATACCAACACATTTTTTAAAAAATTTAGTCTACTTTTTAAGCTACCTACCTGTTTTTATTTTATACTTCTATTTACTACCAAAAATCTATTTGCACAGTACGCGGTACTGATTTCTAACAGTTAATGAATAATATATGTGATGGTTTGGGCAAACAAATAAACAATTAGTACAGTGTACAACATACCACACTATATTTTTCGAAAAATAAATTACTTATCGGAAGTTACGTTTCGTAACATAAATAAATTATAAAATATCCCCAGAAATAGAATTTAACGGTGTGTCTCTGCTGAAAATCGTTTTTCGTACCTATTCAATGCAAATATACAATAATTTAGGTAGGTATATCTAATTTTTCTTATCGAATAGTACTGCTCAAAAAATCAAAAGGCCAATGATTCGGTTATTCATAACAATAAGCAAGATACCAGTAGGTATTAAGTATAGATAACAAAATATTTTCGCTAACCTTGTACCTATACAATGTTGTAACATACTATAATAAATATAAAAAAAAGACATTTGAACAACAATCCTCGGTAGTATAGTGGTAAGTATCCCCGCCTGTCACGCGGGAGACCGGGGTTCGATTCCCCGCCGGGGAGGAAACATTTTTGCACTTTTTTTATAATAATATAATAAAACATAAATATTTTTTTTATATTTTTACTTTCAATTTTTTTTTTCTATTTGCATTTTATAGTAACCGGATATACCAATCATGCCTAGGTAACACACTATTGCCATCGTTATAGATGTTTTACATCTTATACGACTATACCAATTGATAAATCAGTTAGGTATACCTATTAATTTTTTATCTGTACATTCGTTATACTTCCCTGTAATGCTTTATTTAAATTTACCTATTAGTAGGGCAGCGAACATATGACCTAAAAAAATATAGAATATGCAAGCATTTAATGAATCGATTATCGGTTTATGTATAAAGTGGGTTAAATCTAAAAAGTAAGGCTTTCGGAAATTAAAAAAAAACTGTACCAGTATTTATTAATATTCATACATAAACATAATGTTTAAATTGACACAATAATATTAAGAATTTATAACAATCAACAATACGTACTCGAACTTGACTTGTTCCAAAATTACCTATAGTAGGTACGGATCTGTCTTTAGCCACTAAACATATTTTTATTAAAATCATTTTTCTAAAAAATTGTCACTAATCAGCTATCACTTATCACCTTTCATAGATAAACCATTCTCATTTACTAAAAACAATTTTTTTTAGTGGCTTAATTAATAAAATAACAATAACAATAAATACCGTCAGTATCTACTCAATCCACCACAAGCAACCGTAGAAGTGCGTTGACTGTGAAGACTGGAGGCTTTCAAATAATCAAATAGTTTGAGAACTGATTATCATTTTGATATATGGTATTATAAATATATATATATATATATATATATAACGCACGAAAAAATAATATACCTCAAAAAGAAAAACCTAAATATGCAAAAATTGGTAACATTAAATTTCGGTTTTGTTGTATTATGAAACAAATATGTTAACTACTGATCTTTGCACAAAACAAATTTGTAAATGTTTCTCTACTCTACTTATTAGTTTGATAGTATAATATAGTTATACAAAATATTTCCTTTCATAAACTTGAGAATGTAACACAATAAATAATAATTAATGATAGGTAATTATCATGGTGTAAATAAAATTAATCTAATTCAATGACCATTGTAAAATTATATTAATAAGTTTTATAATTTGAAAATGAAATTAAAAGTTTATAGAAATAAAAAAATGCAAAAAAATTTTCCTCCCCGGCGGGGAATCGAACCCCGGTCTCCCGCGTGACAGGCGGGGATACTTACCACTATACTACCGAGGACTATGAAAAATTTAGTGAATTAAATGGCTCTTCATATAAAATCTTTATTATTAATTACTTATTATTAATAGGTACTTACTAAGTATTAATATACTATAAATTGTTTAACAGAAATAAATAAAATTAGGTTAAATTATAATTTTGGATTAAACTTAATTTTTTATATACCTACCATGGATTATTATTATTGTTGTTCATGACAATGAAGATATAGTAGTCGTGATGATTTAAAAACTTCACTATCTACATCAATACGACAGTAGGTACCTACATGCATGGATTGAGCAATAAGAATTTTATATTTGTTTTCACTTAGTTATAAGTTTATAACTTATGAATGTATAATAAGTATTAAACTAAATATTGCAATACCTAATTTAGTATTTTATATAAAACCATGCATTATTAAGGATTAATATCCTTATAAAAGGTACATATAGGATATATTTTGAACGATATGCATCAAAATAAATCTGCTTAGGTAATAATTTACAACAAAAAAGGGTGATTCGTGATAGCTATTTATGTCGTAAAATATAAAAAACTAAAACCGAAGTGTAATAAATATTCATATACTTAATAGATACTAGGTATAAGTATGTAATTTAGCACCATCCATTGGCCAAGCTCCAAAAACCCAAGTCTTATATTCTTATTAAAAATATTTAAATTTATTAATCTCGATTTCCATAAACAATTTATTGTAATATATTTAGTTGTTTCGAAAATTTCATATTTTATAAATTATTGAATTGCAATTATAATTTTAATAATAGCCCGGATAAAAATCGAGTCTTAAACATTTATCTCATATTTACATATTGTTACTAACAGTGTGGACGACAGGTCAGTGGGTATTTAAAACTATTTTAAATTTATACAATAGTATTGTTATAAATTTATAAAATATGTATAATTCTTAAATAAATAATTAGCAAAAACCGTATGTTTCTACTAGTTGTCATCGCAATAGCTGATTACTGGTGATTTACCGACATTTATTTTAATAAATTTGAGAATTTAGTGGTAATACACATTTTCTTAGCTTTTTCAATAAAAAATATTTCATTAAATCTTAACTATTTCAAGAACCAACCAATAATATCACATTGTAGATTCGTAACGTAAATAAACCAATCAAATAAAATAAAAAATAACGTCGGGAATCTATAACCTATATAGATATTAAATAAATGTTGAGGATTGCACACAATATTCTATTTTCACTTAGTTACTTAAGATTATATATCAAGTTAGCATTATATAATAACATTATAATGAATAGGTACCTAGTCAAATTGATTGTGATTTCATTTAAAATGCTTTTTTATTTTTATTTTATGGCGTTGTCCAGGATTCATTTTTCTTTAATCTAGTTCATACGTATAATAATTACTAACTATAAAAATTTTAAGCACAAGGAAATCATTTTTATTTAAGTATAATAAAAATTGAATTCAAGGATAAAGGGCGTTGTCTGATTTACTTTTGTCGTACATATTGTTTTCCAAAAGAAAAAACCATAATCGCCTAAAGATACAATATTGCAACTCAGGAAGCTTATAGTATATCAAGGTTTAGAATACTTTAAAAAATGTCCACGTCATTAAAAGTTTTAAGAATCGTATAGTTAATTATTTCCCTTACATAATTTATACATTATTAAGTAATTTACTCTTTTACATTGTAGGTGCCGAAATGAAAATGCAAGACATGTATAATTATTTTTAATGAATTCTTCTTATAAATAATAGAACTAATAGGAAATCAAACCATTCATTTAAAAATAATAATAAATATTATATAATAAATTTACATACATTCATGATTCATAACAAATTAGTCCGTCATTTAGTTTAAATTAGTCGTTAAATTTTTTTACTCACCGTTTAGTGTTGTTTTCGTTTTATTATAGTTGAGAAGGACCTATCATAGCTGGATGAAATAACACAAATATATATTTAATGGATAAAATAATCAATATCAAATATAGGCAGCTACTTCTCATACTTTTTACTAAAATACACCACTTAATTTTATATAATTCATATCATTTAAGTGGTTATTGTTGTAGTATTTCACTGTGTTTAAATGTATATTAAATTATAATACAGTACATATTATGATTTCATGTTATAAGTATTCGGTGTATTATGATTTATAATATAAAACATAGACACTATAATGTTATATAAACGTTTAAATGTTTTAACAAGTCACAACAATATTGCTAGTAATATTTTACTGTAATTTATTATACTAATTATATTATTACTCTCAAAATAACTTTTACGTTACCCCAAATATTTGTTTCGTATTCAAATGAAGGGCAATAATTTTAAAAATATTTATGACGTAAACATATGTATTTATCACGATCTCAGAACCTACCAAGGTGACCATCATCAAACTCAATTTTTTTCTCTAAATACCTAGAATTTAATCATTTAAATTTTAGCCCGAAATCAATATATTATGATACATTCGTTTCAGAGAAAAACTGTAGTCATTTTATATCCCTATGGCCAGTGACGTATACAAAACTTCTATAGGGGTGGGAGGGGTATCAGCAAACAAATTATCACGGAAGGAAAATGTTTAAGCCTAGGAGGCTAGTTATCTGCACATTAAAATAATAAAAAGGCCCATGGGGGATTTTACCCCCACTTCCCCCTCGTATACGCTCTTGTACCTTTTACCTCGCCTATATTATTTAGGTTATAACATAAGACACAGTAAGTACACGGTATCCATCTAATATTATATAATTTACATTTTTAAATGCATGTTTGAAAATAGAACAGGTGTATTGTTAATGAAACTGCATATAGATATTGGACTTAATTTTTGCTTCATATTGTACAAAGATATTATACAATATTATTTTTTTTTTAATTATTCAACTATATTTTGTTGATTATGTACTAAAGTATTTTGAACTAATAAATACAATCTGGAAAGGTTATCCTTACAATTATAAAACCGCAGAGTCTAAACTATTTATTAAAAATATACGTTTCCCAAGCCCCATCCCCACCGACAACTTTCCACTCATTTGTTTTTGTGTATGGTACGTGCCTACGTAATTAGTTGGATTTGTTTATTTTGTCGGTAAATAAAATTTCTGTGTCGGAATGTAGAAACATTTCCAAAACATCTTTGAGTGTTTTTCAGTTTTTTTATAAACAATATAGGTACATACCATCTATTGATTGAAGTGGACATTTCTTTCGTTGTATTTTAGATATACATATACCTATATGTATTGAAATTTTATCCACCTGTATGATCTATCTATAATTGACTAGGTAACTATGTTTGTAATATTTACAGCTATAAATATTTTTAAATAAAAGTTTTTAATATCAAAATGCAATTATTATAATAATGACCACTCGCCAAATTTCTATAGTAAGAAAATTTCATTGAATATAAATAAATGAAACTTATAAAATCTCAATCTGCAGAATACATACATAAAAACAAGCTAAACAGGATACAGAGACCGGAAATTGAGCCTTGATCCCAATTCGCTCATCTTAGTATTGGGTAGTGATGATGTTCATTATGCATAAATTATTATTATCATGAACTATACATCTAAAGGTACTCCCAAATCAGTAAGAATGAAAAAATCCCATAATATGAAGGTATGACTACGTATTAGCAATCGTTATTTCATTATATCTGATCTTATGGAAAATACGTTGACGTAATTTTGTAGATTAATATTTCAATAAACATGACCATGAATAAAATTATTTTTAATAAAATCACATCATATAGAATGATACTATATTAATACATTATTATTACATTATGCGTGTGTATCATAATAATACGTATTGTCAAAGTTTTTTATTAGTTATGACTTATTACGTATAAATTTGAAATTATGTTCGGTAGGTACCGAAATATTTTTTTCGTCGGTAGATTTTCACTGAGGTTAACATTCGTCTTCATGAATGTTTATATATAGGAATTTATATTATATTTTTTAGTTTTAGACATAGTTTTATATTTTGTAAATTCTTGTAGGTATGTCACTAACAATAATAATAATACTAGATACTGACAATTTTAATAATTTTTAAATTCTAAACGGAGCAAGAATGTATTGATTTTACAATGTTGTATGTTTTTTTTATTATTTTTTATGTCTGTCATCACGTTTTAGTGCAGTAAACGTGTTTCGATTTTCTTTATCAGCATCTTTACTGATAGAAAAGTGAATCTAGTCGGTACTTTAGGGCTCAAAAGTAAAAAAATTCTCAATAGTTTTCAAATGTATTGGGAAAAACAACAAAAAAGAATTAAGGGAAAAACGGAAATTTTTACGCAAAGCAAATTTTTGACAAAATCAATTTTGTTTTTTGGTGTGACACTAAAAATAATAACAGTAGATATATGTAATTTTCACCGAATGTTTATATAAGAATTTTCTATACATCATATAATTTTCAAAATATTTTAATTTTTTTTTTTTTTTTTGAGCTATTTATAAGCATAATAATTTTTCGGGTTTTTTTTTATTATTTTTTTTTTTTTGTTATTGCCGATAAAATTATTTTTAGTCGGTCAAAAAACTTGAAATTATAATACAATGTTCTTCATAACTTGTTATAAGTGAAAATTAAAAATATTGAGCGTATATCTCTAATAGTTTTTTATAAGCATCTAAAGTTAAAATTTCGAGAAAATACGTAAAAATAACTAAATTTTGCAATTTTTTTGATTAGGAAACTCATAAAAAAATGTTCTATTTAAACTTAAAATTTGAAAATTCAACACAAAAATCTCTATAAGTTTTTCTATCTTTCTAAATAAAAAGAAATTCTCCAGAAAATCAAACTAATTTTTATGAACGTTTGAAATTAGACATTGGATATTCACTCTTTTTCTCTGGGAACAATTTTCTTATTTGATGTAATTTAAAAAGAAATAATTGAAGATGTTTGAAATGTTCATAAAATGTTTAGATTATTATTTTCTATAAACATTTTAAGTTAAAATTTGGACATCAAAATATCGAAAATTTGCAAATTATTTAGTAATTGAAAATGTATAAAACGATCAGTTTTTATAGCTAAGGATCGAAAATTTAAAATAAAGTTTTTTGTAATATAAATATAGATTTTATATAGATTTTTGTAATTAAAGTATTTAATAGTGTAACCAAAAAATCAAAAAAACATATTAAAAAAATAATTTGTATTGACATTTTAAGTTCAAATTTGGACAAAATTAGATATTTAAATGAAGAATAACAAAGTTAGTTATTTCATTGCAATTTAAAAATATTTTTCGTAGGTGCTTGAAACTTTTAAAGTATATTATTATATATTATACACTCAATTAAATTTTTCAATGAAATGTTTTCTGCAAAATTAATTCAACCTACCGTATTATTTATAGTAATATGAATTATTTTAATAACAATAAAATCATAGAATACACTTAGTTATGTAGGCTGACAGACCGTTTTCACTCAGAATCGTTTTTCGTATACAACAATTTATATCATTGAATTCAAATTTAACACATCCATGAAAATGATCCACTCGACACATACTGTGTAGGAGAGCGGTACCCACTTGTCGACTTTTTTTATTTTAGTTTTGAATATTATATAATAATATACTTGATGAAGTTATCTTTTTAAGCATAATATTATTAGATTTTGAGCAAAGTAAATACATACTTATATTATGTTATGTGCTTTATTATGTGTATTTTATTTTTACTTCTGTAGAAATTGTAAAAATTCGTCAGTATTACAAAATATTTGAATTGTAGTAAAAATGTATATAATTTTTTATTTTGATAGTTAAAGCTTAACAATTTATTAGGTATAATCTTTCTCATAAATTATTCTGACAGCAATTTAAAAATATTCAAAATTTGTATGCACCGTTTTTTTAGACATTTTATATTCAAATTTGAAAAAATTGGACATTTATACAAAACACGTTATTTACAAATTTATAATTTAAACGTTGTACATTTTTTGAGTTTATCGTTATTTAGTAATAAAACTTTTTACAAGTTTTGTGTTTATCATTTATTGTGTATCGTTAAAAACAATAAATAAATAATAATAAAATAAATAATAAATTTTATGTGTGGAATAGCCTGAACATAATAATTTCTTGGATTGATTGTTAAGATAAAAATAAATTTTGTGAAATAAATATTTCTACAAAACCAATATTATAACATTTGAGCAAATGGATTTTAAATTATTTCATTTTGAGGTATTTTTCGTTAAATGATATGATATAATATATTGTATTACATTTTGCGATATGTTTTGTTTAATGATATGTTATATATTTTGCTAATTGTTATGTTTTGTTTTGTTTTATTGTATTTAATTATTTTGTTTACCGTTTTCCGTTTTAATTACATTTACAAATTTAAATAGTTTTTTTGTCTTATAAATGACGTTATTATAACTGTTTTAAGCCCCAGTTTAACCTACTCATTAGTAATAGAAAATTAAATAACTAATATAATATGGCATAATATAAAAAAAAAATATTAAATATCTTTAGAAATAATCGCTGTTAACATTGTTTCTGCTAAGAATCGTCATTCGTGTGCAAATAGAAAATATGCAATGAGTATTATCATTTAATTCAAATTCAACACCTAAGTGATCTACTCAATGATAAGAATACACTCGAAACCAGCATAGTGAGTTCACTGAATTTTTTAAAATTAAAATGTTTAAAATCTCCTAATTTTACTTTTTAGGAATTAAATTGTAATAATAATTTATTCAATAAGTTGTTCTATTTATAATTTGAAGCATTCAAAAATCTTGAGATGATATTCTTCAGTATAGATAATTTTTTGGCAGAATAAGTGATCCAATCGTTTTCAATACTTAAGTATTATAAAAAGTTATAAACTGACCTATAGAAAAGTGCTTTGAATTATAAATTATTGTGTTTCGATAAACAGTTATCATCAGTATTTATTATGATTATTTATTGATTATTCATTATTAAATGATCATATTATGTCTAATACAATGTACTATATAAAATTTACAAATATAAAAAACATCCATGTTATATTTATTTTTAGTAATTATAATATGCAGGTATATTACACATTTTTAATAATTTGGTTACGGTCTTTATAGAATTGCTATAATAATGCATAATGCACGATATGGTATTATATATTATATTGTTTCCAAAAAATTTCACTAGAATATAATATTTTATTAAGCATTGTGACACTTTTATAACACTTTTAAATATATTATACGCAGTACGTATATACGTGATCGTACGTCTTAGAAATAAATCTAACAATACCTACGCGTTTTCATGTATGTAACACATTTTTCTTTAGTGTGCCTAAAACGTGTGATACATATCATATTATTTTTATTATACGTTCGAGTATCTGTGAAACTGCCACGACTGTACTGAAATTTAGCAGTCCGGATCGTTTAACAATATTTCATCGAAGGGGAAAAATAGACGTTGTCTCGTCCAAACACGTACACAATGATCCAGTTTATTACGATCAGGAAGAAAAAAAAATATTTTTCATGTACATATTATTGTGTGCATGTGTGTATGCGTGTTGAATATATATAAGTAATAAACAACAGCATAATAACATAAAATAGTATACGTATATAAACCGAACGCAAAACATTCCGACGGGTTGGCGGGTGAAAATGAGAGTTGAACAGACCGCGGAGTTGATTTCATCGCCCGGCTGCTTTTACTTTTAACCTCAGTCGTTTTCATTCCTAACACAAGTATTACTAAAAAAACACCATGTTATTATACTATTATTATTATTATTATTATTATTATTATTATAAACCGGATGACTGCAAGACGTTTGACTGATTATTGTATCTATAGTGGGTAAAGTGCAGGTAACCTACACGGGCCCTATGGTAAATTCCGGTATAATAACATTGTGAACACGGCTTACAACATGGTATATGATGTGTTTTGTTTGTCGGATCGGAGTCTGCTTACCAACGAAAAATACTGCCGGATATTATATGAACGATTTAATGTTTTAATTACGTATCGGAACGTTATTGGACCGAAACTTCTATATAATATATTAATAACTACGATTAGGTTAGGTTATAGATATCAATATGAACAGTCTTTTGTCTGGTCTTTGTTAAAATTTTCACTGGTCCACCTCGTGATATAATAATAATAATAATAATAATATTAATAATTAATAAACAATTAAATGCGATACAACAATAACACTGTACTAGTGCCATTTAATTATGTATAGACTGGTTATACTTTACTTAGTTACAATTGCATAACGCACACTACTTGTCCAAAAACATAGTGATAGGTATAACAATATTACAACGATCAGTTGATTATCTGATTTGATACATTATAAAAGTCATGCAATATTAACAAATTTCTTTCTAACTTTTTATTTTAAATGATCTATTGATATGCATTAACCTTAAAACAAATTAATCACGTGCAGATTGATTCACGAATAAATACAAGTACAAAAGTCGTGAAAAATAAAAATAAAAAATTCTAATATTACGTCATAAATTTAATATAATAGGTATATGCTGTGTGTAAAGTTTATCATATTTTTTTGATATCATTCCCTTATTTTATAATATATTATTTTTATAATTTGTCTCAAGCCATTTGTATATCGTTTTTCATCGAATTGTAGTAGCTTTAAGTATTAAAATAAATTATTGAAATAATTTCTCGGACAAAAGTGTATTATTTAAAATAATAAATATAATCTTTCAATGTAACATATAATATAAATAGGTAAGTGGTTCTGTCTATTATTAGTATCTAATACTAATTTTTATAAAAATGGTTTAAATTAATTTTAAGACTAATTATTTTTTTTTTACCAATTTAAACAACCAGTAGTTACCATTTACCATAAACAAAATCCCCATATTATGTACAACTGTTTCAGGTATAAAAAAAGGAAGTCAAAATGTATGACCTTCTAATTGATTATTATTGATAATCTTTAAAATGTATGAAATCATTTTTAAAAAAGTAATCTTATTAGATATATAGATATATTTTTAATTAAAATGTAAGATAATAATTTGTCTTATTCTGTAAATATTTTTTGCAGAACAGACTTGATTTAGAGGAAAGATATAGGTAGATTAATACTATTATTAATAAAATATTATGAATAATAAATTACATCGTGAGGTTCACGGCTACTATTTAATATTTTATTACTATAAAAATTTACGTCTACAATCTACATAATATATTACTATGTTAAACGTCGTGTGTAATATATAATTAAATTATATATTATACACAATCGTGTATTAAATAAAAAAAATAGTTAGCAATAAATTGAGGTACATCGATATTTCAAAATTTAGTGCCTACCTATAATACATATCAGACGTATCACTGACATCAGTTGTCCATTTAATTAAAAAGTTAAGTCTTCAATACTAGGTAAATACATTATAAAACTAAACCTAACTATAATAGCATCACATAAGACATACTCAAAAACTTAAGTTTTAAGAAAATTTAAACTATTCAAACTTATAAATTGTAGCTACAAAAAAAAATGTTCATAAAAGAATTATAATTAATTTTATTGTTTTGCAATGACGTAAAAAAAAACATTCTTCAAAAAACATTTAATTTTTTCTAGAAAAGTCTAAAGTTTGAGTCTTTAATTTTAAAATAATCGCTCTCACCATGTGTGTAATAGGTGAATGTTAATACAGTAACGTAATTTGAGTGACAAAGGGTAAAGGGTCATTTGCCCTCCTCATTTTTTTTTTTCAAATAAATAGAAATAATATAATTTATTTAACATACATTTATAAGATGAAAATATTTTTTATACTTAAACTATTGTATATAATAAAAGTCACGTTAATAAATATCTCGTTTCTCCTGTTGTATTATATGTTGACGTATTGTCGACCTTATCACGTAACACATTATTTTGGTTACAAGAATAGCCCAATAATATTGTTTAATGAATTGTGATAACAGGAATATCATCACATTATTTATTTTCAAATAAACTTTTACTTTTTTAATGAATTCTTATTATACCCACTGAATATTATTTAACGATATGGATATCGATTTGTTTCTAAGCCATAAAATTATAGTTTTAAGACTCGTGTAAAAACAAACAATCATATTATGGTTTCGATATTGCAGGTGAATAAGTTAAATTGCTCCCCCTCCCAGATTTTTACCCAGTTACGTCACTGTGTATGTGTTATAACGTCGGCGTTATACCCATATATTATAATAATAATATTAAATACCTATATCCTGTATACTGTTATTATTTATTTATGATTCATTTTGCCTACGAGGGGTTGTATTATACCAACGACGGTGTAAAACGAAAAGTCGCGTCACTCGTCTAATCGCAGTGATATATTATAAATAATATTATATTAATATCTTTTATTATAATACGCATGTACACAATAACATCGAACTTTCTCCGAGGCAGCTGTCAAGGTTTATTATCCCCGGGAACACGTCAAATTGCTCATCGCGCATAGTGGGTACCTATATCATAATAATAATACGCATACACAAATAGCTGACACGTCGTATTCATTTCGTCTATTGTATTATTATTATATGAAGTAAAATATGCGTTTCATCGGTTACCGACGCCGCCGACGACGTATAGGATTATTATACACGGCCGACGCCGTCGTTGGGTTTACGCAATATACCTAACCTAACCTGTAAATGTATACCTACAATTTAGGCAAAATATATTATATTATTTGAATAATACGATTTCGTCGATCACAGATATGCGTGTATCCTATATACATACAGAGTGATCCAAAAGTTACGGCCACTTCATTGATTCAAAATAGAGAAAAATGTATCGTACGAAAGTTTTTTGATTTAGAAACATCTAAAATGATTTGTAAATTTTAAAATTTTTTACAATATTTTAGAGCGTTTTTGGCGGTCAACTTTAGAAATTTATAAAAACCTATTAAATATTTCTCGAACGCAGAGTTTTGCATTATTAATGTTGTTTGAGCACTACGTACATTTTGTATTAAAAAAATGTCTTCATATTATGTTTACAAAAAAGGTATAGGTCCCCAATTGAGTTTCTAAAGTTGACCCCCTAAAACCTCTCTAATATATTGTAAAAAATTATAAAATGTACAAATCATTTTAGATGTTTCTAAATCAAAAAACGTTCGTATCATACATTTTTCTCTATTTTGAATCAATAAAGTGGCCGTAACATAAATTTTAGATCACCCTGTATATACACAGATAGACGCATTTGGCTCTAGGTTAATACCTATGTTTATAAAATATATAAAAGTATAATATAACATATGCGATATACTTGTATGTATATATTATAATATGTGTATCATTTATTTTTGTTATGTGAAATAATATCTGTTCGATAAAACGTAAGCAATTCATCCGAAGGTGATACTTAAGGTGCTTTATACAGATACAATAGAGTATACTGTACGTATTATGAGTTATGACATCATCATTATTGTTTTAATTCCTAAGCGGTACAATGTATCGGTTTTAGTGATTCTACAGTGAGGTTTTTTTTTTAAAGACCCAAAATATTTTGAAAATGTTAACATAAATATTTGATGAAAATGTCGAATTTTCAAGTATATTTTCAAATGATAAAAAAAAAATCGATTAACTTAATCAAAAAACGCCTGTAGGTAAATATTCCCGTTTTTACAAACCTAATAATTTTTAGTTTTTTAACGAAAAGTAGGAACCAGGAATTTTTATATTTTATTTTGCAAACCAGAACTAATTTTTTTCCAGAAACTACTCCATGATACCAAAAATTGAACTATTTTCATCTTCTATAAAAGGTTCCTTCAAACACAAAAAACACTTCATAGTAAAACATAATGCATTTATCGATCTATTAAAAAATCTAAAATCTACTTACCTACTGATTCTTTCTAATTATTTATTATTTCATCCAAGTATAACATTCTGGTTGGTTAGTTTATTTTATAAATTAGTTTTTACAAATTATAAAACTTTATTTTTGCATTATACCGATAACAATAGTTCCAAATGTGTTTAATACATTTGTCTGTACATTATCAACAATTGATACACCTATAACTACCAATAAATTACTTTTTGTTTTAGAGGATGAACGGATCGACGAATGTATTGGTTTTGGAATGATATGTTTTTTCTCTTGTCTGGCGTTACCTTTATTAACTTTAAAGCTTCAATCTTTAACTTTGAGAGTTTGTGATAGCAAATTTTTAAAAAAGTTTGGCGAGGTTTGAAAATTTGTTAATATTACATAGATTTGTAAATGATTGTGTAACTAAAAAATTTAGTTTTAATGTTTAAGGCTTGAAAAATTAATTCTAGCTTCCTCTGACTTCCTCGTAAGTTTTTTGTTAGCAATTTAAAAATATAAAAACACAATTTTTTTTATAACCATTAAAAGTTCGCATTTTAATACATAGGAGATAGGTATTGTATTAAATAACGATTTCTCATCAAGCATGCTTTGCTATTTTGTTCAAAAATAAAAATCATAAAAACATGTAACATTCCGTTATAACGTATATTAGCATTAATTAAAGAGAGATGGAGAGAAAAATAGGAAACGAAACAGCGTGAATAATGCCAACAGAAGACCTGAACACAATAATAAATGGGTAATATGGAGAAGCTTAAACCGCCTACAAACTAAAGTGGGACGAAGTAAAACCAATCTAAAAAAGTGGGTTTACTTAGAAGTATCATCAGCGTAGTGTATCAGTATATCAGTGTATCAGTATGGTGAAGAACAAACAATAGGCCATCTACTGAAATTTAGCAAATGTCCAATCACATGTAATGATAAGATTATCGAAGCAAATCAGAACGCTATAAATATGGCCCTGTACTGGCCATATGACTTATGACAATTTGGACAACAAAGACTGAAACTACCAAAGCAACTTAGAGTAACCAATATATATTTATGTGTTATTTTAAATTTTAACCTAATATTACCCTTATTTACTTGATTTATTCGATCGTATGTTATAACTGTGCTGCTGCCTAACGCGACATAATAATAATAATAATCTAAATACTATGAAATTTTCAAAATATTTAAACTAATTATAAGTTTATTATACCACGAACTTATTTACACCGTTTTACGGTACATCTGTATTAACTTAAAAGCAGGGCTTACAAACGTTATAGCAACGTTATATATGACAAAATACAATTGAAATTTATAAACGTAATTAAAATGGAAAATACTACAAAATAAAACATGCGAATTAAAAAAAAATTATAATATATCATAAAACATAATTTTTAGAATATCATTAAACAAAAAATAACGCAAAACGAAATAATTTTAAATCCATTTACTTAAAAGTTATAATATTGATTTCGTAGAAATATTTATTCCGCGTGATTTAGCAATCAATCTTAGCGATTAATCCAAAATTTTATTATGTATATTCTGTATCCGGGACATTCCCCACATTAGATATTATTTTTAACGATAAACGATAAAACAATAAACGCATAAACTGTTTAACGTTTAGATTGTAAATAACGTAAAACTAAATTTTGATTTCAAATGCAAGCCCTACTTAGAAGTTATAAGTGGTGAATAATTATAATATAATATATTATAAATGTAATAATATTATAATAATTATAACGCAATACATGCAATGTTTTTGTTAAAAATGAGTTAAACTTATCGTACTAGATACAAAAATAAAAATAAATTACTATTAGTGTGTACTTACCTACCTAATACATATAAATAAATGATGAAATATTCTTAAGAAAAGAAGATCAAAATCGTTTTTCGTGTGCAATGATTTGATGTATCATTCAACTCAAAATTAACATCTTCGTTTTCAATCACCTATTTATTGACGAGTTTATCTAGTAATCTGCTATATAGCAGATCGTCTTTTCAGGTTTTATTATTGACATCTATGATACATCGACATCCGTGACTATCAATAAGCACACGTCATGCTTATGATTTATATATAAGTCCTCGATTTTTAAAAAGTGAGTTATAAAGCACTAGTGATGGCCAACCTTTTTTTCGTTGGCCCATTTTAGTAAACAATTTTCTTTGAGCGGTCCACCAAATATAAAAATACAAAAAAATCACAATTATATATATATATCATCCCAATTTTGTTTATATAACACGATATACCTATTATACATAATTAGTTATATAACCGTCTTTAGGTAAAAATTGGACTTGTTTTTCTTATATTTTAGTTATATAAGTATTAAGTCCAAATTGATTTTTAAATAGTTTGCTTAAATTTGTAGCGGACTACATAAAATTTCTTCACTGGTTATATGTGGCTCGTGGGCCGCTAGTTGAACACCATAATACACAGCTGCTCTATCGCGCATCATCATAGTTTTGATGCAAAACCACAACCTTGAGATTTTCCTATGAAAATTTAACAATGAATCGTGATTAATGCCGATTGTATATTTGGTAAATTAGCTAATCGTCATTATCTAACGCATGCATATTATGTTAAATAGTTGAATAAATTAGGTAATTGTATATTTTTTTAGTATATAATATTAAAATTATCATCGTTCATCAAAAACGAATACAGTTATGAAATTACGTTATTAACTTGCGTTAAATTAAAGTCAAATTTCGTATTTATTTTAAAATGTAATTAACAAACAAAAATTGGTTATAAATTTAAATATTGTATTACATTTAATTATTTATTTAAAATGTTAGATGCAGCACTGTAACTAAATTAAAAAAGCAACAAAATCAATTTAAAAAATATTAATTATATGATATTATTTAAAAAAAATATGCCAAAGTAAATGAAAATTATAAAAAGTTAATGCGTTGTATTTAGATTAATAAAATAAATAAATAAAGTTGATGGTCTATAAAAAAATACACCCGGTCAATTTTCATTGAATACCAGTATAGGATCACCTACGACCCTGAAGATTACATAATATACTTACATAAATTGATAAAAAAAAATATAATTTATTTTCATGCTTTTTAGTGTTTATAACATTTAGTCTAAAAATCAAATATATTAAAATAGGTATCTAATATAATTTAGGTATATAAACTTTTGTACGACACATGGCCTATGAGTTATAATAAATAATATATTTTTTTTTAGTTCTTAATGCTTATAATACCTAATATGTTTAAAATACCAAACGTTTAATAAATATACAGGTATTATTATTAAACAATAGTTTGAAACTGTTCCTGGGATCAATAATAACATAAAACAATGACTTGATTTGTGGATACAAATATGTTACAAATGAGTAATATGTGTTATAAGAATTATATTATGATCTGGAGGAAATATGCTTGAATCAAGTATCTTATCAAATGGGCTAAACATAACTCTAATTCAACAATGAGTTTTATGAGGAGTCTATACATGGCTACTAAGAAAGACTATAAAATCGAGACTGACGGTGTTCAAAAGAGAAATTATAAAAATTTAATATTTATGCACCGTGTATATGTATCGACTCTGACACTAGCAAATAAAGAAAATGTCACAATGATGAGCTGAAGAACAGAACTTGTTTCAACGATCAGACATAATAAAATAAATTACAAAAATAAGGCTAACGTGAAACATACTTACGCTTTAAGAATAGAGTGCTTTTCGATAAAAACGGAATCCGATATGAAATAGACTCTTAGGTAGGCCACGCTTGAGGTTAAGTTAGTTTAGGTTAACCTAACCTAAGCAATATAACCAGTGTTTGGAAAGAACGTCGTTCATGAACGTACGTTCACGCGTTCACATTCATATTTAGTGAACGATATGCGAACGTCGTTCGTTTTTTTTTAAAATAAAATATGAACGTGAAAAAATATGACGTTTATATTTTTAATGAGTTTGAACCATTTTTAAGACGCTTAATTTATTTGCCATTTAATACATATATGTATACAATATATTGATCGATTATATTATATAATAATATTTTCCTATTATAATTCCTACGATATTTATTTGATTACAAATGCATTATAAAAATTAAACACATGAAATTCCAGTGGGCCTGACTCAACATACAACAATAATACATTTACGTATTATGATTTCCACAAATTTGTAACAAACCTAATTGGCTAAACATAAATAAAAGTAAAAGTGTAAACTTGTAGTGGTGTACCGTGTATAGGCATGGGCTTTGTTGTTTATCATCTGCATTGTGGAATTCAAATTTAATTACTGAGAATTACAAAACGACAGGGACGCGCAGTCGCGCAAAACACGCGCGGAATTTATTTATAGTTGTGATTGTTGTGAAATGTGTATACCTACTGGATTACTCTATAGTCCGTGTCTTAACAGTCATCATACATTTAAAATTGCTCAGTTTTCACTATTTCTTGTAATTCAGTGAATTCGTTTATTGTTGTACGTCGTTCGTTAGACGCTAGTAAGTATTTTAGTATTCATAATGAATTTAAACAAAAAACGTATAAATATTGATGTTAATGAAAGGAACGATGGTGGAACTAATTTAAAAAATAATAAGTGTATCTCGCGATATGAATTTCATAAATATTTCAAATATATCGAAAAAACCGACGAAAATATTAACGTTTTGTGCTTATTATATTTACAATACAGAAAAACTAAAAGCTCTTCAAAAAATAATCTACGAATTTAAAATGACATATGAAGGTATGTATTATATTATTATTATTTAATAGACATGTTTTATTTATTATTATTTATTATTATCTGTACAATTTACTGATACTTACAGTTTTAATAATATTTTTAATTTTCATCCACTGTCGTAATACATTGTTGTTCAAAATAAAATTGGGTATATAAGTATAATTATTGTACCCATATGTTGTACTAATCATTAATAATATATAACATATTTTTCCCTTTTTCCAAAAAAATGAATAAGCAGTGCAATAAAAAAAAAAAACTTGAATATTCTGTTAATTTATTTTTTAATTTTAAAAAAACTTTAAATAATACTCGAATAATACCATAATATCTTATTTAAATTTTTGATTTTCGAGGATTACCATAGATAAAAATTAATTTGTATTCTAATTTCTAATACTGTGTGGAAAGTTAGTTAACCACCTATTTTATTTATGTAATTTAATTATTTACTCTTTGGTAGGTAAAATATAAATATTTTAAGTATCTAAATTACTAATTTTTTTCAGAAAGTTCATACATATATATATATATATATATATAAGTATGCAGAGTTTCTAGCTTAAACATTTGTGGAAGAAGAACGAATTGTTTACAAAATATTCAAAATGATGAGGATACAGTAACAAAAAATATACTGGCGGATGATAAATCGAGCAATCTCATACAGTCTACATTACACATAATTGGTACTGGATATGAAATAATTACCCAAAAGCAACTAGAATCGGCAATAATTAAATTTGTTGCTCAAGATACACAACCAATTAATATTGTTAACTAGCCAGTATTTTTGAATTTGTTGGGACTTCCAAAAATTTTAAATGTTATGTTTTCAAAAGCATTAAAAACATGATTAAACTCTGCAGTTAATGCAATGGTAGTTAACATTACTAAGACATTGTCAAATATTGAATATATATGAGAAATTGCAGGTTGTTGCAGTAAAAAATTTTACTTTGGCATAACAGTCCATTGGATTAATACAACAGCGTTAGTTGGAGAATGGGCATCATTAGCTTGCACAGTGATAAAAGGTCGGTATACTTTTGAACTACTAGCCAAAGAAATTTTACCATTAGAAAATCCTTATTAAAATGTAACTCAAATAATGTGTTGTATATTAAAAATATAATTCAGATACTTTATAAACTGTATAATATTATGGTATAAAGTCTAAATTATATTTTTATTTTTGGGTTGAGTCGTAATGCATATGGGTTTTTATATTTACTGCAAGTAAACGATTCATAAAAAAAAATTTAAAAAATTAAACGAACGACCCAATGAACGCATTTATTTTTTGAAAGAACGTGAATGTAACGCGTTGGTTTGAAAAAAACACGAACGTGAACGTGAACAAGTTCCTTTTTTAAGGACTAAAGATGAACGTGAACGAATTCATTTTTTTAGTGAATGTTCGAACATTGAATATAACACAGTCACTGTGACTGAGTCACACGATGTAGAGAAATAGCAGAGAATTGTGACAAACAGTGGAAAATTGTTTTGAGGGCGATATTAAAGGACGAAACCAATATAATCCATAATAATAATAATAAAATACCTATATTATATAAATAAAAAGAAATGCTTGAATGATAAATAAATGCCTCAAATGGAAACTTAAATGAAGCACTTGATATTATATTAAGAACATTGCATACATTATAGTATAGGCATATTGTTTAGCAATATATATATATATAGGTACCAAAAACATTTTACAAAACTATTGACACACAGTCGAATACCTAATAACATTTTTGCTATGGTTACTATGTTAAATAGATATAACTTCACTTCTTGAGAGATCTTTAGATTTACCCGAATTGCTTTCTTCTATCTCATTCCATGTTCCTACTCACTCTACTAGAAATCATTCTCTTTTTCAATTACCGTACCAGTGCATTTCTTATGGATTCAACCAACCACTTCACAGAATGTTACGCAGCCTCAACTCAACCTAGTCTTTTGTTACACTTTTTATACTTGATATTTATTTAACATGTACACTTTTCTTTTCTTTTCTATTATTATTCAACTGTTTCTGTTATACTTAGTTTACCCAACAAATTATTATATTTGAATTAATGCCTGTCTAGGCGTGTATCAATAAAATAAATAAATAAATATGCTTTCGAAATATTCTTTTCCTGGTTGCGGTACCTGAACTTTACTTAAAATGTATTTGATGACTTGCGTATCGTTGTATATATACAATAACTAGCTGTCCCGCCCCTTGTTGCCTGTGCCAATAATTTGTTTTATTATACATTTATTATTCTATATTTCTACTAATTAAAATCGTAATAAAATATGTAACCAATGGCAATCATACAGATAAACAGACATTATACATAAATCCCATCGCAAAAAATACTTTCAGTTTTCCAGAATTTTTCAATTTTCCGTGCAGCTTTTTAAAATGTCATTTCGTAAAAACTTTATTGCAACTACTAGGAGCATTTAAAGAAAAACAAATGATTTCAATCGGTCCATCCATTTTTAAGTTATATGTTTCCCAACGAACAAAATTTCATTTATATGTAAATTATATATTAAGGCTTGTATTAAAAAAAAAAAAATCATTTTACGTTATTTGAAATCTAAACGTTATACAAATTTTGAATTTATCGTTATTCGGGATTTAAATGTTATGCAACTTTTGCGTTTATTGTTAATCGTTAAAAATAATATAAAATGCAGAAAATGGCCCGGATACAGAGTATAATAAATTCTTTGATTGATCTGATAATAAATTAATCACATGTAATAAATATTTCTACAAAACCAATATTATAAGTTTTAAGTACCTAAATGGATATTAAATTATTTTGTTTAATGATATTCTATATATTACGTTTTGCGTTGTTTTGTTTAATGATATATTATATATTTTGTTAATCGTTATGTTTTGTTTTGAAGTATTTAATTATTTTTGTTTACCATTTTCTGTTTGATTACATTTATAAATTGTAATAGTTTTTTGTCATATACAACGTTATTACAACGTTTGCAAGCTTTGATATATATATAAATATTATTCTATTAATTTAAGGTTAATATTTTTTTTTGTTCATCGCGGTACATCTATCTAATTTTTATTATTTTGGATTTACATCACACATTTACACTGCAAGCACATACTAATATTGGCCTGCATAAACAGTCACTAAACATTTAACGAATCGATAGTGAGCTAATGGTCTCTTAAACATGATTTAGTGACCCATGATTTGTCCATTAAATTTTATTAAACCATTAAATTAATCAATTTTTTATGCAACCAGGCATAAATGTGTTAATGTATTATGGTTTCTCGTCGTAGTTTCGATGTCTAATTGCATAAAGAAATCGCGTCAGAGATTTCCATTTGTATTTACAAAAGGTACCACACTTGTTGAGGGCATCGAGTGTATTATGTTTTATCGATCAAAACCTATGCCCGTCAATGATCGGGTATAGGAGCACTCAAATTGGTAAAAGACATGCTAGTGGAGAGATAAATAAAGATAGAAGGAGAATGGAGAGAGAAATACAGACTTGAGTACACCTACCCACCTGTGTGCCAGGCATACTTGCCCGTATACAACACCCATTGTACATAAAATAAGAGAAAGTGAAAACTCGCACAACACGTTCTGTCTATAGCGGGCTGTACCTACCTCGTTGCATATATGCTCTCCGCTTGGCGTCGGTTTCGTATAATATATATTATTATTATTTTATTATTATCATCATCAAGGGTAAGAGGAACGCTCACTCGCGACCGGTCTTCGCAACGTACTTGCGTGTCGCCGATATCGCCTCCCGATACGGGTCGTGACGCCCAATCGGTGGCAGCGACGTCGGATTTCGTGCGGCCGAGATAATATGCGCGCGATATCCCGGGAAAAATAAATTACCTCACAAACGTCTCCGGACGACTCGTCGGATAGCTCTTATATTATAATAATATTCGTTAATAATTTAATAATAGTTAATAATTTTCGAAAATAACCCCAACATTATAGGTATATTACAATGATGTATAATATATTGTAATATATATGTCGAAGGGAGGCCGGTGGTGACTGGCGGGTTGTGTTTTCGTATATAATAATTCTTCGCGTCAAACGTGCGCACACGTCGCCATTTTATTATTATATATTATACTCCTTCACTATTATATACCTACATACATACACACGAATATTAACATATATATATATATATATATTATATTTTATATTGTGAGATTAGCATAACGCCCGCGAGGTAACCGAAAATAGATTCGTCTGCCCCGTATAATAATACACTTGGCTGACTCTCGTTTTCAACAGGTCGTGCAGTATAATTTAATAATATTTAACATAATACTGTACAGGCGTGTTGTCATATTATAATATATTACAGCAGTCATTATAGTCTACATATATACGATCCACAAAAAAGTCTAAGCACCGACTGAGCGTTCGATAGTTTAGGTACAATGGTCTAATCGATAATAGTATAATATTATAGTCATATACAATACTCGTATATAAGGTACACTACAAAATTACAAAAAATTATAAATCGAACGACGTAACCACCTTATGAGCTTGGCGACAGTAGGAACTAGGGGTGTTTTCAAGCAATTCCCTCCCCCCCCCCCCAAAAAAAAAAAAAATAATAATAATAAAAATATTACATTATATTAATATAAAGCTTGTGATAGTGAAACGATTTGTTATTATTGTAAAACTATATTTTGTAAAAATTGAATTGTGTTTTGTATACTTTTGAAGTCGATATAGATAGTTTTTATCGTTTTATCGTATTTATTTTATTATTCTGGAACTAAAAACTTTTCTTTTTTTTCCTTTTAAAAAGTACCTAACTATTTTATTTTCAACAAAAAGTGAAAAACATTATTAATTTTTTTATGTTATAGTAATATAAAATATTATGTTTGATTATTAGTATTATTTATAAGTTCAATGTTCATATTGTCTATCGGGTAATAGATAGGTACGTTTATAATAAATTTTATGATAAAGGGAACAAAATTCATTAAAACATTATTTATGAATTAACTGACTATAACTACTGTTGAGGAATCGCAACAATATTTTTTCGAGCCTAGTGTGACAAGCGAAAAACTATTTTTTAGTTGTATTTATAGAAAGATATTTTAAATCAAGGCTTACATTTGAATCAAAATTTTGTTTTGCGTTATTTACAATTTAAACATTAGTCAATTTTTGCGTTGATCGTTATTTAGAATTAAAACGTTATACAATTTTTGCGTTTATTGTTTGTTGTTAAAAATATTGTCTAATGCTTGGAATGGCCGGGATACGGGATATAATAAATTCTTAGTTTGGTCATTAAGATTGATTACTAAATCACAAGGAATAAATATTTTTTCGAAATTAATGTTATAACTTTTAAGTAAATAGATTTAAAATTGTGGCTTGGTGTGGCGCGGTCTTACGCTCAACTGCGGAAACGCTTTGAGTGTACGTACCGGCCGGTGTTGCTAGCTCCCCCGGATGGGTGATCACACGGGTTTTTAGCAACAAATTCTTGCCGCACATACAAAAAACGTGTTCCAACCAAACTGTTCATTCACACACAGTACCAAGCTAATGACCTCAGTAGTTGAAGCCTTAAAAAAGAAGATTTAAAATTATTTCGTTTTGCATTATTTTTTGTTTAATAATATTCTATAAATTACGTTTTACGTTATGTTTTGTTTAATGATATTTTATAAATTACGTTTTATATTATGTTTTTTTAATGACATATACATTTTGTTAATTGTTATGTTTTATTTTGCCGTATTTAATTATTTGTGTTTACTGTTTTCCGTTTTAATTACGTTTAAAAATGTCAATCGTTTTTTATCGTATTATATAACATTACGATAACATTTGCAAGCTTTGCTTTAAATATCCACCTTCATCCCAAACAATAATTTATCTACCCGATTTCCATCTCATAATCTCGGAGTAATTTGAGTCTAGTTGATTTATTAGTCATTTTTATTGTATGGTCTATTTTACATGAACCATCTGAACTGCGCCGCTAGCAAAACTGGACACCTTTTGTTTATTTCTTTGAAATTAATTTTTAGTGAAATTATTATTAATTATTAATAAAATTAATAATGATGATAATCTTACGCAGTGATAGTTTCGTCGTTTTTTTCAGAGTACCTATATACACATCGCAAAACTCAATTTGCTTTTTGCATAGACACTATAGACAACTAAATATTGAAATGTCAAAAAAGAAAATTGCTTCCTTCGCTCGTATTTTTATATCATATCGATTTCAAGTTTCAATAAACAATCGGTACATCAAATTACAACCTTAAAAATTCACTGTCGATTATACGAAAATAATGATTGTTGCTAAAATTGTGAATCCTAAATAAGTATTTATGTTAACTGTTTATACTTTAAAAGCATGAATAAAAAACTAAAATGTATGAATAAATAAAATATTATTTAATTATTTTTCATGTATTAATTTTTAAATTCTTTCTTTAAAATAGATAAAATGCAAGTATATTTATTTATTATTATTTTTATTTATTCTTCAAGAAGAAAATGGGGTGTAAACGCATACTTATTTCTACGGCTCAGTCGACTTGTCTATTTTTACAAGATATACGCTAATTTAGTTTTAGTAAAATTGTTAATGAGTAGGTATAGACGTATAAAGGTATAGAGGTATATATTATGGTGTGACAGTTACCCATCATCCACGTATACACACAAAAACTCTTCTGATCTTTCGCGATTCACAAAATCAGACGATATATTTGTTTTTTGGCAAAATTTAACTAACATAATTATTACTAATTAGGTTATA
This sequence comes from Pentalonia nigronervosa, assembly GCA_014851325.1. Lineage (NCBI taxonomy): Eukaryota > Metazoa > Arthropoda > Insecta > Hemiptera > Aphididae > Pentalonia > Pentalonia nigronervosa. Next base: position 68,246 of record JACXSJ010001139.1, read on the forward strand.
TTTGTCTTATATCTTGAATATTATTTGCAGATTTATAAGTATATTTTGCATTATAAAAATAGGTATATTATATTCTAAGGATGCGTTCAACATGTTGCAATTACATATTATTTTTAATATTATGCCACAATATTTTTAACGGTTCAAATGTTTGTTCAGTTTATTGTACCTATTATTCCGTAATATCAACCTATATTATACCATGATTAATACACGCAGTCTAAAATACTTTAATCAATTAAAATAAATTAGTCATGGACCATGGTAGTAATTAAAAACTAAACTATTTGAAGCTGGTTGTTCCATCCCAAAAATTAATTTATATATAAATAACATCTAAGTAATTGATGTTTTAATATTTATAATATTATATGACTTGAACTGTAAATGCTGTTAGACACTATAGTGAAATTAAATAAAAACAATAATCAATATTTAAAAATATGATTTATCGTCTGTTTAGATAATTTAGACATTTAGATAATATTTATACATATTATCGGCAAAGTGTTGAATAGAGGCATTCTAGAGAATCCCTTACACTATTTGGCAATGTTTTAAATTTTAATCTAATTTCACATTCTTAATTATGCTTGGCATTCTATACACCTTCAAGGATTTCCATAGAATGTCAAATTCCAATACTATATTAGGTAAAGTATGAAGTTTTTAATAATATTTAATTAAAATATGTTTATTACTTAATTTAATTTATAAACATGTACCTATATTATTTAATTACATCACTTATAGATTTATTTATTGCAGCATACAGTTGATGCATGACATTTTGAACTGCATAAAATGTTATTTTTACACAAAAACATTTTTTGGTTTGACATTTTGATTTGCATGTGCATTTGACGTAGTACCTATCCCTCGTGCAGTTCCCTTACCTCTTGGGTTGCTATTATTCGTAAAGCAAATATACCTATTATCTATTGAAACTTCGTCAACCATTACTAAATTTGTATGATATATTGTGAATTGAGTCCTTGAGGCTTGAGAATAGAAACTTTAAAAGCCTTTTTCTAGTTCCTGAACGATAATACCCATCAACTGATATTCACCTGAAATATATTTAGAATGACTATGGAAATAATATGAATGCCTTAATAACTGCCTAGTATTATGCTATAATAGCTAATACATTCTGATACGTGTAGGATGTTCATATACCGCCACATCGGGTACTGAAACTTGAACCATGGTATAGCACCGAGAGTTTACCAATTGCACCAACTTTTTTTTACTGACCATTTTTATAATGTATAGTTTTTATCAATTTTATACACTTCCATCTTGAGGTTCGGCATTTTTCTAGAACTTTTCCTAATAATTTTTTAGTAATATATAAAAGGTGTATATCTTTTATATATAAAGCACACACATACACACACACACACACACACACAAACATATATATGTTTACCGTCAAAGACGTAAATTAAAGGTTTAACGTAAACTAGTTAGGTAGTTAATAACGATATTCCCGATCAATTTAGACAGTATACGATATTGACTAGGAAATAACGTTAATGTATACCTATTATTTTTAGGCAATGATACATTTAAAAATATTTCCAAGGTAATAACGATAACTCCGAACTTTTTCAGCCATAATTGATAAAAATATGAAATCAATTTACTCGTTGAATTAGAAACGGCCTTGCGTTGTAAAATCAATTAATCTAATTAGAACTAATGTTTAATAATAACGTACTTTCCTATTCTGTAATATGTAATTTATCTTAAAACAATTGAAAAAGCGAATCTGTACTGTGCTATTTTGGTACTTCCTTATTTATATCAAGGTTTTTTTAAAACTTTCACTTTTATAAGTTGAACATTTTTAAATATAACGTAAATATATACATATTTTTTTCAAATTTAAAAACCGTGATTTTTGGATCTAAATTATAACGTATAGTGTTGAAAAAGCCGGTTGGGAAAAAACTATTTCTTTTTTAGAAAAAAACTGAAATTTGTTGAATGGCTCTGTTATATTTAAATAATAAAATGCATGTAAAAAAGTATAATAAATGTATTGTTATAGGTAGTTACAGTGGAGCAATCTGACAGCGAGACATGGACCCAGCGGCGGCGGATTAATCCGATCAGGAGCCCCGAAAATCCGTAGAAAGCGTACGTTAACCCCGATAAACCGCGCGCCGTTTCTCTACGGCCCGTTGCAGTCACTTTCGGTGACGCGGGCGAAAGTCGATTAATCATAAACTATCTACATCAGACGTACACGAGTTGTGTATGCGTATGTGTATACACAGCTGTACAGATAGTTTTTTTAGTGAAAAAATACACCACGAAAACATTATTAATTATTATGATATTAGGTACCTAGATAAATTATTCACAGCAAAACTAAAACTAATACCTTCCTATCGTATATAGTTCATATTATACGTTACAAGAAAACTAGAAACTTGTAATACGAGACAACACGTTATCAATGTGTTTAGATAACATTTTGTTAACATGACTATTATTAATTGAGCTACGAATTAGATAGCTAAAGGATCAGGATTTTTGGCAACAATTATAAATCTTAAAAAAAATGTCAAGATACAATTAAAAATAATTGTATTAAATTTAATGTTTAGTTATATCTTATGTATAAAACAAAAAAAATCACCCCCACATATTTTGTCAAACTGTATTCTGAAAAATGCGTACCTATATAATTACAATTATTGGTAATACTTAAAAATAAAAATATCTAATTTATAGGTTTTTTTTTTTTTTAATACCTATAATATAATGTAATTGTAATAAAACTCAAATTTTTATACATTTAACTATAAATTGTATAGACGATCTAAAAAACAAAATATTTAATAACTTATAATGTATAGTATATATATATAACTATACAAGTGTGTTATAAACCCATTTCATTTAGTATTAATAATTTATAATGTAAGCATTTCTTTTATATATATATATATATATAACCATGTATCTACCGTGGGAACGAGCACGGTCGCCAGATAGGGCATTCCGCTGCGTGGACAGTTTTGAGCCACAGCGGGCCTGCCCGACCGCGCTCGGCCCAGGGGAAGTCAGTCGTTGTTCAGCAGAATATCTGTCCGAACCTCCCGAACTCCTGTTAATTTAATTGTTTTACATTGTTTAAATAAAAGATATAGTCGGTTATTTCGCCTAGCGTACTTTATTTAATTTGTCGTGTAGACGTACACAACAAGTGCATTATTAGCAATGATGTGACAATTAAATATGTCGTAATTAGTGTGACTATAATATTGTGCAAAAATTGTAATTAGATATGGAGAAATATTTATTTGTTATATAATTATATTTATGTATAAATGTATCAATTTTGATTTATACGTGTTATTTTCAGGGAGTTTATAGACATGACCATCGACCATGTAATAAGATACCAGTATACCATCTAATATTCTTAAAATATTCGCAAATACTGTATAAAATATTCCGAACACAATATTATAAACCATTTCCGACAACTATATCCGAAAGGTACGACAAATTGTTTTTTATTAGCCAATTTGCCAATTCAAAGTTATTTTTCATTTTTCGATTCAACGTTATACTTCTTTGTTCAGATTGACTATATAATTGACCAAATATTCTAGCACAGACAACCTTACAACACTAACAAAGCGAAATAATCAGTAGGTATATGATTCAAAGTAACGAGTTCAAAGTAATTCTACTTATTTTTATGCTTGATGATTTTTATAATTCTACACTTGGCTCTTGTGATAAGAAATAATCTTCACCACATGTGTGACATGCAAACTTATATATTATTTAAATCGTCAAAACAACATCATCTTATATATTCCTTGATCTGATTGCCACAATTTCATATTTTGCTATGTTCTTCAATAATGTACCTGCCAATGCTGGCTGTTTAATGTTTATGATTTTACGCTATTTTAAGCTTAATTTTAGTAATTTTATTGTACTCTGTAATGTAGACAATAAAATACAATGATCTTGCTGGTACCTACCATAAATAATATGCTTTCTAGATCAACGTTGTTATTAATTCGGAAAAAAAACTAAATTTTCTTTTCATTTTTTATCGAATCAAATATATAGGTACAATATACATTTTGTACTAATCAGAACGTGACGTAGGTACATTATCGTTTAAATTACAATTTTTTTTTTTGTAAATGATATGCAATATAAATCTTGACTAAACTGATAAAATAATTAACTGAATTACGTGACATACTGACATGTCAATAAGTAGGTTGTAAGGTATACAGTACTTATCTGCAAAAGTTGATTTGAATAGCTTCTAGTAATATACCTATCGGGAATATGTAAATATATAAAAATATTTCATACAAATATGCATATTACGAAAACGTAAACGATTATTATTTAATGCAAATTAGAGTAGGTACAGTTTCTCAACAAACACCGTGCTTGTAATATTATTATGCAGTATATTGGGCTAGCCCGTTTTGTTGAAATTAAATAAATATTACGAGTTAAGTATGAGTATGTCTAATTAATTTCATTCGATTCGATTGAAATTATAATAAATTTACATCAAACGTAACATAGCTAGTATAAAGTATACACCTACATAGTGGATTTCGTCGTGTATATAAACGAGAGAATCGAAAATTAAAAGGAATACCGCTCTGTTGGGCAATCGTTTGGTCGCGTCAAAAGTTCTCGCGGGGATGTACGATTTCGTTCGTCATCTTTCTGTCAAGGTCGGAGGCCATGCGTTATTATTCTTAATAATAATCGTCAACGATGACGATGCTCGACGGTGGCCTTACGCCCATAATCATATAACATAGTGCGTACTAAAACAAAATTCATGACTATAAATAATAATTTCATATATACGTTAACATTTTTTATGCCTTCTTTCTTTCTTTCTTCCATCATTTCTCTCGTTTTCGAAACACTATAATATGCACAGGTACTTCGCGTATTATTTTTGCGTAGGTACCTACAAAATATTATTATTACGTTGATGAATGTCTACGACCGCACTCGCGGATATAAACGACATTATATCAAGTCGAGACTAGAATTTCTACAATAGTGCTGGCACAATACACGGGTGTATTACCTATATACATATAATAATAATAATATACATATTGCATATAATAATAACATTATTATTATTATTTTATATTGGACAACCGTCATAATCGTTGTGGCTTAACCACGCGGGCGCAACCGACCGATATTGTCGTCACCACCGCCACCACCGCCGCTATATTATTATAATGTTATTATGCCGCTGCTATATTATATGAACGCTCCTACCTAGCCAACCTTCTCACTGCTATTGTGCTTGAGATAACTTAAAAGAATAAAATAATATATCTTTTTGCGGGCAACACGGTATACGCATAAATATATAATATATATACATTATAGAGATGCATTATAAGTATACAAGCATTAAGGCGTATGTGTAATGAGCGACGACGTGTTTATGCCAACAACAGTATATAGGTATTGCCTATATATATTATGTGTGTGTATTATGTTATATTATGCATAATAATAATAATAATAATAATAATGATAATCCTGTTTTTTTTTTTTTATCTAACACCGTACATTTTGCGCGGTTATCCAATAGATTTTTTTTTCAATCCCAACTAAAAAACACCAAACGTGTTATGAAAACTTGATTAAATCGCACTTTTTTACAATATATACTCGACAAATACCCTAACGCATCACGAGTATAATATATACACATGGTTGGTATTTGAATATCACCCAAAAACAATTCTATTGTCCAAGGTTATAAACACGTTTTTCTCCATGAAATTTACAGTATATTATAATTAATACTTAAAACATTTCATTTAAGTATTTTATTGGAAATTTATTAACCTTTTGAAATTATAGTATGTATAGGTAATTGAGTAGAACATGGCACGCCCATCAAAAGTAAAAAATTAAAATAAAAATGAATATAATTATGAATTTCAAATCGAATATTAAACATGCCTAGTTATAACTATAGTTATTAGTTATCAATAAATTGTTAAGCTAAATTATTAATGAATGTGAAAGTATCTATATGGTAAGCACTGTGGTAGTAAACGAAAGTAGATAAAATTGTTAAAACTATGTAGAAAATTGTGGGTGAAAGTAAAATAAAATACACAAATTTGGATATAGACATTGACTATGAAAGTATAAAACAATTAACAAATCTGTAAGACTGTTTTATACTTAACATAAGTATAAATATATATTCTAGTGTTATAAATATGTAACACAATCAAAAAATCGTCTATAGATTAAATTTTACTTTTAACGTTCATACTTTATATGGTTTTAAATATTGTTAATATCTATGAACTGTAAGTTGTTTTGAACTCGCTAATATTTCGGAGTAATCAATGCGATAAGCGCATCATAACAATAATTTATTGGACACCATATATATATTAGTATGTCCATGGTCTGCAGGTATTTGATGACGAAGACTATTTCTTCACAATATTTCTAACATAATATCTTCGCCCTTTAACCGTCGTTCAAATGCGAAAGTGCATTTTATAATTGCTTAACAACATGCAAAGCTATATTATGGCATATTGCAATAAATCATGGGATTTTTTTTTCTTGCACAGCAACGTGCAGTTAAATGACCCTGAGTGACAGTGGTATTTTCATGACGCATTCAAAACCTTTTCTGAAAATTTAACAAATATTTTAAACTGTTACGATTTCATCTTTTAACCTTAACATTTAATTGTATGACACACGAGATGACTAAAATTACCAATAAATGCATCTGTGCTTATTTTTTCATTTTTTTTTTTTTTTTTTTTTTTTTTTTTTTTTTTTTTTTTGTATTCCAATTGGTAACTTATGATAATTCTTATTATAAAACTCCCTAATTTTTTAATTTTAAATTACATCAAATAATACAGATTACTAAAAAAAAATACTTTAATTTATTTTTAAAATGTACATAATTTCTGTTGTTACATTTTCAATTTACACACATCAGAATTAATTAAAAAATATTTAAACTAAGGAAATTGTAGCATTATTAATGTTAACTTAATGCCATATTAACCCCTCCATCACTATAGTGTCAGCTAAAGTATTATACTGGCAGGTTGCAGGTATATAGGTATAGATAAAATTCCTTAAAATAATAATATTTGATGTAGAGATATTATAATTATATTTAAATATAAACGTGTTTGTCGTTTAACATAAATTGTACAATAACCATTATATTGACTAATGGCTTGTAAACAATGTCTTACAAATATTTTATTTTTCTTAATACTTAATAGTTATTTTAGTTTTAGGTTAAATTAGTATACGAAGTATTGTAAGTATATTGGCTTAATGTTCATTGACTAATGAATATTTGTAGCAAGTACCTACATTGTTAAAAAAAAAAGTATAAATATTAAATTATTGGTTTATATACCTATTTGGAATTTTAATTTAGGTTGCAAAATCAAATCACGGGAAAAAAGTCAACTCTCTTAGATACATATTCTTATTTGTGAATTTTACAGATTACCTGTATAAAATATTAAGTTATTATTAATATTTATTAGGTTATAAGGTATTTGAGTGAATTCGTATTCAGTATTTTATGACTATTTTCACTTTTGTGTTATTTAAGTTTTAACGTCAATAACAATTAACATCCTATAATTAAAAATCGATAATAGTTACATGAATTTAACTATTATAAAACAATTTTATTCATAATTTTTAGATGGATGCTTTATTCCACTTTTCAACATACTCCGAGTAATATATGTATATTATATTATAAATGTGTATCTATTCCTGCATGACTAGTATTCGCGGTAGTATGCAAGACATAACACATAAATATTAGTTATTACTATAATAGTTATGGTACTTATAGGTATATTTTTTATTAGTTGATACTTAATAAAAGGGCATACATCTACCAGGAAACGGTATTACCACTTACCTTTAAATCACTATATTAATTTCATTGTCATACACGGTGTACATATTTGTATATTAATCGATAAAGGCAATATTATAAAACTACTGGTTTTGCTTATCACATATATTAATGTGTAACTGCTTTGTATGAAGTAGCTGAGGAAAAAAATACAATTTAAAAAAAGCATAAACCATGCACATAATTATAAACCTTTTTTATGCAAGTTATATACAAGTATATAAGTTAAAAATAAATAATTTCATATTATGAATACGAATTAAGACTAAAATGTCGTAATAATGAAGCCGTAAGCGCGTCTTGTCGATGTCGTATACCAAATTTAACAATGTAAATCCAAAGACTCCGTGTACCTACTGCATATATGTGAGGCTGTGAAACGGAACTTAATACGATAATTATAGTAGACTGCGATTAAGTGTGATTTCGCAGACAACATCGAAAATCCATCTGTAATTTCCTAACATTTTTTAATTATTAAACAATTTTGTTGATTATTATTTATTAATCTTATTATACAAATTTAACGTAACACATTTTTCACGTATTTAAATTATTGTAAATATTATTAATAGGCCCAAACGTGGTATCTTTTTAGGGATATATCGAGTGTTAAACGTTGAATTTTGAATACCGAACAGGTATAAATGCTCAATCGTGCTTCACCGAAAGTTTTTAAACATCTACGATTGGCATTAGTTTTTTATTCTACGTCAAAAGAGCGAAAGCAAAAGAGCGAACGTAAAATCGTGAATAAAAAAAGAGCAAATGGCAATTTAAGTGAAAACTTATATTAAAATTAATTCCGATTATATGGTTGCAACAAAAACTGTTGTTAATGCATAATATTTATTGTGACTTAAATTATTTTTTATTAATTTAATGTTTGCTTTTTTTATTTAGGATAACAACCTAGTAGTTAAACATTAAAAGTGTTTTAAAAGAAAATGACTACAATCTAAAGTATGAAAAGGTTAAACAAAAAAAAAAAAATGCAACTAAATGAACAACTTATAAAACAATTTAAAGTATAAGAAATGTTTCGATTAAGTAATGAACAACTTATTGATGGCCTCATTTTTTAAACAATTCTTTAAACTTATTTATTATAGTAGGTACTAAATTATTAACAATACAGCTGTTGTTTAATCTTGTGTACCTAAGTAAATAAACATAAAGACTATCCGGTCAGTATCAGGCACGGTTATCGCCAGTTAATAGTTCTATAATATCAATAAGTTTAATAAAACCAATTCCGTCTTACATACTTATATTTACGTATTGTTTTTCAGTGGCAGATATGGCGAACCAGTGAACAGCTGTGTTCTTTGACAGTTACAGACAAACTTGATAAAAATAAATACCCTATAGGAGTATAAGATTTATTGTACAGTACCAATATTAGTATTCATATATCATGTTGTAGGTATACTCATATATGGTTTATATAAATAATGTTGAACAAAAAGTTTTTTTAAAGTAACTACTTAATATACTTAATTTTTAGCTTCAAAATAAAGTAGTAAATACTGAATTCCAGAATGCCTAACTAATAACTTCTTAATTCTTTAAATACAAAAATAACAGGTAATCACGTTATAGCTATAGTATTACATCTAAAAATAAAAAAAAATGCGTTAAATACAAAAAAGTTTTTTTTTTTTTTAAAGTGATCTTATACTTCCTTGTACTTTTAGTTTTGATATACTTACTATATGAAATCGGCCTATAACAGCCAATTCTATATAAGAAGCACATTTTTGCACATTATACACTTCGGTAGTTAGAAACCTATATATGGGATCTATTAAAAAAATATATTTTATTTGGAAAATTGCCTGTTATAGTTATTATTAATACAACTATAAAAAAACTATTTTTTTAAAAATATATGTATGTAGAAATTTAAAATTAAAACATTAAATATTGTACACTTGCTGTATAGTTATTGTGTTATAGGTATTCACTAATTTTGTGTGTAACTAAAAGAGAACGCTACCCATGCGTACAAACGTACGACATAAATTTTCGTTCACTAGTTTCAAATGTGTGCTGTTAATTTTGATATTAGAGCGAATTGACCTATTATCAAATTTAAGAATAAGAACATTATCTGTACTTAAGCGTCAGTTTTTTTCCGATATTTTAATTTTCAAACAAGATATGAGTATATGAAATATCACAAATAAAATATGCACATATCTCGCTTAAAAATATCGAATAAAAGCAGACATTTAATCACAGATAATGTTCTCACCTAAAAGTTTGATAATAGGTTAATTTCTCTAATATCAAAAACTAATTACACGCAATCGAAAATAGTGAACGAAAATTTGCCATATGTCGTACGTTTGTAAGAAAAAACTCAAAATGCATATGGGTAGCGTACTCTCAAATAACTTGCGTTACAAAAAGTCACCTATAGTGCACCTATAACTTGTAAATTTGTAACTTCCGTTAGGAATAAGTAGGTACTAAGTAATAGTGTCGGATTATATCATATATTTGCATATCATGTCTGAGTTCCAAAACACGACAGAGTTAATTAGATACAAGAGACGTGTAACATATAAATACTAAATACATTTCAAAGTACCGATCTGCTTGGAGAATCAAAGCATGCGATTTTATGTAATATTTTAATGATTTTTTTTTTTTACTAAAGCATGTTTAGTGCCACGATGTTTTTTATTCAAACCTCTTATGGTTTTTTTTTTAAATATTTATTGAAATTATAGTTTTGTTTTTAAAGTTTCACTGTAGGTATAAGTTTTAAATATCATAATATCAAAAGAACCTAAACCTAAACGTTTTTAAACTTTTCTTTTATTCGCAAAATTCATTTTTTTTTTTTTAGCGCGTGTTATGATGTCCATATTATTATAAGTGTCGGTACTCTAAAAATAAGTCACTCAGTACACGAAATGCACACACGACACATTTTCATATTATGTTTTACTAACGCGGCTCTGCAATACCGGTGGCTTATTATGTAGCTGTATAGGAAGTACTCGTAAGTCGCATCGCATGCATCAACATCAGCAGCAGCGACAACAACAGCCCACCTGACGTACGCGTCTCGAGGCAGGCGCCTCCGCGCAATCACATACCCAAGTACGTAATAATAATAATAATAATAGCAGTATACGGTAGTCGAGGTGTCGTCGCGGTGAAAGTGCGCGCGTGATGGCGGCGCATGCGCGGTGAGCGGTTTTGGCGGGGGAGGGGGGGGAGCGAAAAAGACCTCCCGTCAGGAGGAAAATCGGCCACCGAGCTGGTTCCCCACCAGCCGGCCATCGTCCGTCCGTGTACTGTGTATCACTGTATCGTTATTATTCTTGCGGCGCGTACAATATTATCGTGACGCGGCGACGCGGCGACGATAGGGGAGACGCAAGCAGATCGCGACGGGACGGAGGATATCTGCCTATACACCGGCAGTGTTGGTCGGCGTCGCTCATTACACGAACCCACACGCAGTAGCGATGACGACGGGAAAAGCTGCTCTGGCCGTCGCGCTCCTGATGTGCCTGTCGCAGGCCATTGACGACTGTAAGTATATATATATATATATATATAGATATATACATACATAATAAATATTTTATTAGACGGCGACTCTACTCTATTGCAATAATAAATTATAACACACGATATATATATATACACGATATTATGATGTTCGATTTTTTGCGATCGCAATCCGCAGAGCTCTCGTCGACGGCAATAATAAATAGGCGCCTACCGCATTCGACACTGTAACATCGATATATATATATATATATATGTACCCATACTATAATATTATAATAATACCTATAATAACATATATTGTAATAGTTTTACACCCCAAACGTGTTCAAAAGGCCATGTCCGCTATTTCTCGACGGTCATTACGTCGTCGTTTTTTCTGTTGGATATTTTTTCAAGCGCGAAACACACATCATGAGTACTTTCTGAAAGACTTTCTGATATATATATATAGACAGTAAAGGTAGATCATATACGTGCGAATTCTGCACCATAATTAAACCCCCAAACAGCGAATGTTTGTATTAATATTGGATCATATATTTATACGTCATAATATTATTATCTTTTTCGATTCGCAATGAACAAAATCACGGGACAGCTCGATATTTGTATGATAATACCTATATATAATAAAAAAATTTCAAATTTTGCGTATCAGTAAATAGTATATTCAAAAAAGAAAGCAACTCCTGTGTGAAATAAAAGTAGTCGGGTTCGTTGCTCTCGTTAGTTTGTTGCACAATATTACGATTTATACATCTTCATTATTATCAAATAGATATACATGAAATCGACGCAGACACTGCAGTGGTATTCAAACTATTTGAACATTATTTATCGTATTTACATCATTGATAAATACCATATTTTGTACGATCCGTTTTTAACGTTATCATTTTTGTGTATTTTTTCTATATATTGAGTCTTACATTTTATATATTATTAATACCACCACGTGTGCCGTATTCGATTGTCACGTTTCCTTGGATTGTATCTTCATCAGTAGTCGTGATCATTTTAATTCTCGGAATGACTTTGGATATTGTACATGGATTTCCATTCAAATTTCCTCTTTTTTTCGGAACGAATTGAATGAATTAAACTCGAACTCTCTGCTCGTACAAGAGTATATAATCAGAGAGTAATTTTGTACAGATATTAATTATAAATCATTTTTCAATTGACGTCTCTTGCAATTAATTTGTGCGGGAGTTTGTGCAAACCTATATCAGGTTTTTTCGCCTCGTCGTTCGAGAAAGTAGTCCAAATTGAATGTATTAATTTAATTAATTTATGTATCGTACATGACGAGATAATATATCATATTATATTTAATATACTGTAGCAGGTCTATGCACATATTTGAGTGGGTCTATCTGGGAGTATGATGTGTTTATGACGCGCAATTCGACCGATTATTTTCTCTTTTCGTCACAACTCGAACCACATATACCTACACCTGTGTAATATCAACGATTTCCAACGCCTTTTACTCGCGCGTTGCCCGAACAATGGGCACCATAACTATACTACGTGACTTGGCCGTCACACGTTCAATGAGCCCAACCTGCAGACTCTACATGTAGAACTGTACTATTATACTATTATTGTAGGGTTTTGTTCTGAGAAATATAACGACACTCTTGTATATAAAACAGCTGAAATACAGAATAGAAAATAATATGTCAAACACACCCACACACACATTATTAATGCATACAATATAATATTCACGTACGTACGTATATGGTATATTGTAAAGTATATAGGTATTATAATATCGACGATTTGTCGGTATGTATGTGATATATTCTAGAATTTGTTATTGTGTTATCTATTCACCGCGTGTTATTGGCACTGACGCCAACGGTTAACCTTGATCAGTCGAATATTGATCAATTGTGTTCTTTTTACAGTCTTTTTGACTTCAAACACTGTGTGTATAGACATTATACAACTATATTTGAACGGCTGTACAGAGATCTTAGTTCTTAACTTCTTAAGTTTCATAATAAATATTGATCCGACGGGCCGTACATCACGGCTTGTGAACTGTGTGATGGGACACCGTTACGAAATTTAAAAACAGCTCATATTAAATAGTATAAGAATAAGATACCTACAACATTTCAGTTCACTATTATAATTATCCACTCATATGTGTCTATAGTAAAATCATACGATTAACATTGCGAATAAACCTGGGTGACTTGGAATTCTGAGTGGTGGAAAATGTTAAATGAAAAAATTGTATTATTTTATTTTATTTAAATGGGGCGACGTGCCTATATTAAATAAAACCCGGCCTTGTTTGAAAATTGGTATAGTAGAAACATTAAATTTCGTTTTATACAGGCAATGGATTTATGACACCAAGAGAGAAACGTCAAGCTGACGAAGGTGACGAACAATCAGTAGATGAACTGTGTAAAAACCGACCAGCTGATGAGTACTTCCGTTTGTCCACCGAAGGTGACTGTAGAGACGTCGTGAGGTAAATATTTAAAACTATGACTAAAATATATATAAATGCATCAAACTTGTGTCTAATAAATAATAATATTATTTATAAACTAGTATATTGTAATAGATAGACGTGTCAATCACTTATAACTTTATATGTAATGCTGAAAACATTGAATAATTATTATTCATTCCGTTACATCATCGTATAGCCATACCCAGTGATTGAAACTTAACCATGACGTCGTCTTTTACAATCGATTAATCTCAAGATAGCAACAAAATTTATACTATGAGATTTTCGAAAATGTTTTTTAATTTATACAGCATACACGTTTTGCTTTAACTTAATGCAAGTTATTTTTGCAATAGAAAAAATACATTTATGTTTAGGTATTAATAATAAAACAAACAGTAATGCGAAGGTATTAGAAATTCCAACAGCTATAATAAATAATACTTACCCACACTAAAATAAATATTGTATACATGTATTCGAATTTAAATCAATTTTTTTTTTATATTTAGCTTTATTTTCACTTCAACAATAATATACGTTTTATCAAGACATAACAAAAATCAAACAATTAATAGTTTTTGGTAGATTTTTTTTTTTTGTAAATCTACCAAGCATTAGTTGTACGCTATGCGTAGGTCGATTCAGTGCATGTCCGAAAACTTTGTATTTGTTTTATTGGTATGATTGATGCCCACAATAGGTGCGACCAAGCAGGCGAGAACGGCATTACCCGTCTCGCAGGCGTCCGATGCCCTCAAGGATTAGCTTTTGACATTGATCGTCAGACTTGCGATTGGAAAACTCGTGTGAAAAATTGTGACAAATTAGATAGTAAGTACGACGAACGGCCGGAGAAGGTGGTCTACGGGCTTTAAGCGACATACGCATCATTACTGTTGTTATTTGAAGCAATATAAAACAAAATCCAATTGGCCCTGGTTCTAATCTTAAGTCTGCGCAGCTCGAAATACACATCCATACTATATACACATACTAAGGACACTACTACACAGTATTATAATCGCATCGAATATCATAAATATGCCTTTGCCCGTGTTCGTTGTTTTTACTAACAATACCTAACATAACCATTATAATATAAAATCGATAGGTATATATTATATATATTTAATGGTGTCTTGATTATATGAACCTTACATGCATTGCATCTGTTTGTTTTGGATAAAATAAATTTAATTTTCAGAATACCATCGATTGAACGTCATAAAAAAAGTGAAATTAAGTTAAATTTGATAATGTCTTTTTTTAACATAAAAATAGCATGAACGCATTTTTTCCTTCAGGTGCACTAAAGCCGGTATAAAACAAATCACTTGTCCGTCTGGTTTGGCGTTCGACGTAGATAAGCAGACGTGTGATTGGAAGGCTAAAGTCACCAACTGTAACCGTTTGGACAGTAAGTGGTGATATCACTGTTTATAGGTGAAGGATGAGAGTGTGAACTGTACATTGCAAAAAAAAAAAACAAAAAAAAAAAAATTAACATATTATAATATGTTATGTCTATTATTCTATGTGAATGTATGTGTTATACCAAAGACAATTAGTTGAGTAGTTTTGAAAGACCTGTGCGCCAAACACAGGTAGGCTTTTTTTAGAATTAATCCCGGAATCGTGTTTTCTTTTCTTTTTTTATAGAAGACGCATGTAGCTTTAGTATATAGGTATAGGTATTATCATTTATCCAATTTTTTTTAGTTTTAAAATGATTGTAATATCATTTTTGTTATTTATTGACTTTGCATGCGCTTTATTATTATTATTATTATTATTTTAACAATTTTTTTTTTTTTTTTGTAAAGGAAATAAATCTAACAATAACATGCTTACAGCTTGCAACATGAATTATGATTAATAATTAACCATAATATCTACTATATATAAAACAGTTAAAATGTTATTCAATTAGGTAATACATTGTTCAAATTTATTTTTATAAGACTATGTAGGTATTACTTTTTAAAATTAATATTGGTATTAAAGGTAATTTATCAGCACCAAAAAAATAAAAAGTTCACCCATTAATAGTTATTAATTATTGACGTGAATACGAGTTTCAGTTTTTTTTACACACATAATAAATGACTAAGATTCTTTTAATATCTTAAGATCACGATATTCAATAAAATCACGAATCTCGTACGAACGTGACTTATATTTTTATGCAACACATAGGCATGTACGTAATCACTACAATCCAGTTCCATTTAGTCGCCTAGAGAAAAAGTTAATTATATTAAAAACGAGTTTTCAAAATAAAACAAAACTTGTATCGTCGAATTGGCTGAACGATTTAAGTGTGCATCGATTTCTGGTTTTTTAGACACGGGTGTTTGATATTATGAGAATATATTATATTATATTCTTTAAAACGATAATTATTAACAGCACGAAGGTATGGTAACAGAACAACCGGTCTGTAAATTGCATAAAAAAACATTATTCTTCAATGGGTTAAAACAAATACTTAATCACTTTCAGTATTCCTGTTTATAAAACAGATTAATATTAAATTTAACAGCAATAAGCTCCAGACTAAGAATATAGTTACTTTCTTCGATACCTTGTAAAAATATTAACTACCAATTTAAGATTGGTATAAAAAATTATATGATAATAAAACATTTTATTTTCATGCTACTAAATACTATACTGTAGCAAATAAAATTAGATTTGTAGGCTATAGTGCTAGATTAGTTGGTGGTGTGTACCTTTTGCGAAATACCTATTCAGTATTAGATACTAAAATAAAAGCCTTCTGTTTCATAAAATTAAATAAATGCTTTTAGTCAACACAAAACGTTCTTGCGTAATCGTTTATCTATATTACTGCACAATTGTTATAATCATTTCCATTGCTTTTCTTCATTAAACATTTTAGTAGTTATTAATAGATACCTAATAACTTGGTACCTACTACAGTTAAAATAATATTCAACGCCATAAAACGTTTTATCGCTTAGTTGAAGAATGAAATCAAATTAAAAATTGGATCGATATATTTTACGAAGATCATTACGTTATAATACGTTTCAAAATATTTATTAACACAAAGTATCAAATGACGAAACCAACTCTTAAATAAAAAAAAATATGTTTATTGGCGTTGAATGTTATATAACATAAATAAATTGGAATTTTAAAACTATAACCTAAACCATTTTCAGAACCCAGAAAAGCTTTACCTAATTTGAAAACAGACGAACCAGTATGCCCAAAGGATCAACTACAATGTGGTAATGGTGAATGTATAAACAAAGATCTTTTCTGTAATGACAGATACGAGTGTAGGGACGAGTCTGATGAAAACGCTTGCAGTAAGTGTTATCGATTGTAGTAATTATGCAACTAGTGAACTATAACGTGATCGATTACCATTTACGATTTATATTCGTGACTTTAGGCGTGGAAACTGACCCGAACCGTGCACCAGATTGTGATCCGAACCAATGTGTGCTGCCTGATTGCTTCTGCTCAGCCGACGGTACCAGAATACCCGGTGGATTGGAACCTAGTCAGGTATAACTATATTACTATAATATTATGTGTATAATATTGTTAACGAGATGCTTAAATCGATTTTTAAATTTTTTTCCCAATCTTTTTTTTTGGAAAATATTTTAATATCAAACACACAGGATCTAAGACCATTTTAACAAAATATTATCAATATTAATACTTTTTTTTTTAACTAATTGAAGTCTAAAGACATGCCCATTTTTTTTTAAATAGTTTAAAACAATATTGTAATTGTTTTTAACTATTTCATGAATAAAAAAAAATATTTATTTATTGCTAATCAATTTTATAAGACAATACCAAAACTAAAAAAAATTTAAAATACACATTTAACTTAACAATAAGATTTAATAACAGATAGGATTTTAATAAACGTTTGACATAATTGTAAATAGGTACCTCAATTGATCACTATTACATTCAACGGTGCCGTAAATGTTGACAATATGGATTTGTACGAGGAAATTTTCAATAACTCGTTGTCCAACCGATTGAACCCCAACGGTTGTTCCATCAAAGGAACGTTCTTCGTGTCGCACAAGTACAGCAATTATGCTTTCATTCAAGAATTGCATCGCAAAGGACACGAGATCGCCGTATTCTCACTGACACACAAGGATGATCCGAAATACTGGACTGGTGGATCTTACGACGATTGGTTGGCCGAGATGGCCGGAGCTAGACTCATTACAGAAAGGTAATAATATATTTACCGTGTTTATACATTAATTTTAATTACCTAATGCGAATTAACTCGATCTGTATTAGAGTATTAAACTTTCGGTGTATACAATTATACGTACCCATACTACTAAAATTAAGTAAGTATAATATGAAACGCTGTAACCACATTATTACCGATAGTGAGAATGTTTTTTGATTTCCGCGATCTAAATACTTTATTCCATGATAATTCATATATAGAATTTGGCGTATTATAGGGCCTATAGAATTTAAGAATTCGAAATATTCGCCAAAAATATTAATGCGTTTTGAGCCATTCATATGATTTTTTTAATCCCGGACTAATAGAATAAATTCGATTTCAAAAACCTATTCAAATATATAAACGCATTAACGTTTAGCTTAATGCAGTAATGCGCTTTAAAAAATGCGTTTTTGCGCACGTTACTCACAAATTATAACTTTACGCTGCGTAATTGTAGAGGGGGTTATCAATTATTAGTAATTACTGACTAACAATATTATTTACGAACAACGACGTGACACCATAGCCATACACATTATAGTTATTAATTTAAAAATCTGTCTTTAAACAGATTCGCAAACATCTCTGACGGTTCGATCGTCGGCATCCGTGCACCGTACTTGAGAGTCGGTGGCAACAAACAATTCCAGATGATGGAACACCAGTTCTTCGTGTACGACGCTTCCATTACTGCCTCCTTGGGCCGTGTTCCCATCTGGCCGTACACCCTGTTCTTCAGAATGCCACACAAATGCAACGGTAACGCCCAGAACTGTCCTAGCCGAAGCCATCCGGTATGGGAAATGGTTATGAACGAGCTGGACAGACGTGACGATCCAACTTTCGACGAGTCTCTGCCAGGTATGTGACTAGATTCGGTAGAGAAAAAAACCACGACGAAACGTATTTAGAAAAAAATATTTCACCTACTTCAACCCGTACATATTGTGTTATTAGGTTGTCATATGGTCGATTCCTGTTCAAACATCCAAACTGGTGAACAGTTTGGACGCTTACTCAGACACAACTTCAATCGGCACTTCTCTACCAACCGTGCACCTTTGGGATTACACTTCCACGCTTCGTGGCTTAAGAGCAAACGAGAATTTAAAGATGAACTGATTAAGTTCATCGAAGAAATGTTGAAGAGAAACGACGTGTATTTCGTCAACATGTTGCAAGTAAGTATCCATTTTATAATGTGGCATATATATTGAAATACCGAAAATAATAATTAGATAATGTAACATAAATTAGGGAATATAATATGCAGTAATAATTTTAAACACCTAATATATTTCACTAAATACAATAAGTGGTACATACAACAAGCGATAATTTTTGAGTACCTATGTAAATAAATAAAAAAAAATTATTCAGTTATTATTATAATATTAATATTATGCGTCGTAACACAAATATTCAGTTATTATTATAATATTAATATTATGCGTCGTAACACAAATTTCGGTGGTAAAAAAAATATTTATTCATAATTATGTCCTGCTTAAAGGTTATTCAATGGATGCAAACACCAACCGAATTGGACAATATGAGAGATTTCACTGAATGGAAAGACGAAAATAGCAAATGTGATGTCAAAGGACAGCCATTCTGCTCGCTATCAAATCCTTGCCCATTGACCACCAGAGAACTCCCAGGAGAGACAATCAGACTGTTCACCTGCATGGAATGCCCCAATTATTACCCATGGATTTTAGACCCTACTGGTGACGGATTTTCTACAAGGAGAAAGAGGAATGTTCACTTGAACTTTAAAAATAAAAATCACAAAATCTAGTCTCAATTCAAATCCAATGTCAGTTAAAATGAAGACATCTCATTTGTGATTTTTTTCTGTTTCGTACTCTACATTTCATTGTTTTTATATTCGCTAGAAATTAAATTTGAATGTAAAAATAATATTCTAATAATTTTTATAAGTACAATATTATTATAAGTTTACTTAAATTATTTTATTCATTTTTTTCTAATTTTGTATTTTTACATTAATTTTGCTCATTTGAACAAATTTGTTGTTTGTGTTTGAAATATTATATGATTTCATTGAATGAAAATTAATATAATTGTATGAAAAAATACCTTGTAAAATACAGTAGCATTCGAGCAATTTGAAAAATTCATTGCACTTTTTATATAATATATAGTTTAATTAATTTTAGAAGTGTCAATAAACTATTATTTTTGTTTTTACTTTTATGTTTTAAAAATATTTTATTAACAAACACCACCAATTAGTAAACTAATAGGTTGGTAACTGTAATTGAGTCAACTGATATAATAACGTAATGAGGACTAGAATTTCGACTTATCGCAAAATTTCAACTTGGGCCGGCGCAAGGGAAGGCGGACTGGGTTAAGACTTGCCTAGGGCGACACTTATAGGCGTGGGACATTTTAGGTACAAAATATGTACTGAAATATAAATTTGTATTTATTTGAAATAAAATATATTAAATATATAATATATGACCTAAGAAATTTTAAAATTATTTATGTGGTATTCTAAAATTTTAAGCAATATAAAATACAAAATTAATAATAAGCCGGTTACAAAAATTACAAAATGACTTACCATCAAACATTGTTGCTGAATGGTCTATTAGATAGGCTAGGGTCTCTAAATGTGGCTTGAGCATTTATGGGTATGAATTTAATGGAAAAGGTACGATATGATGCGAAATGTGTCAGTTGAAACGTTGTTGTAATTTAGATAAGATAAGATAAACACAGAAATCCATTAGAAGGTTATTGGACATTTACTAAGTCGTTTTCATTTTAAGAAGAAATAATCCGAATTTTGCTTTTTGTCATTTGTTTATTGACCACCTAATGGAAAGCAATTTACCGACTACCAAAGGTTTAGTTATATAAAATTTGACATTAGTTTTTGCTATAATATTGTATTTATGTAGCAAGAAAAATAAAAAACAAATTATTATATTGATGCTTAAATTGTTTTTAAAAGCTATATAGTATAAGGATTAAGGGGAGTAGGATTACATATTGCCTACCCTCAAATTTGTTTTGCACCGGCCCTGATTTCATCAACATATGTTAAATAAATTATTAAAAAATAATATCTATAGTATCTTCGTTCTACGTTAGTACTTGGATGTTTATAATTCCATTTTCATTTATTTTTTATTATTATATTGTTATTAGAATAATAATTAATTGTTGAATTACTGGTTTTTCGATGTTTTTTGGTCTGAATTACCTTTAATTCTAACCAGTGGCGTGTCGAAGGGGGTAATCGAAAGACAGCCACCTCTGAGTTTTTTAAGGGGTGGTAGTTGCGTAATAGTGATTTTAGTATTAACCATAGTAGATATCTTAGTATTTTAGTAATAACTACGACAAATATTACAATAAATGCTTTTATCCTGTATTTGGTGCTGCAGGTTGGATGAAATGAAAAGTTTACCATGCAATTGCCATAGGTATAAAATACTTAATTGAGAATTATATCATAATTATTATAAATGCGTATAATATCCAACCATACAACATTTTTCCTTTTTGATTGGAGTATGCAAATCATGTCTAATTTGTAATTAGATATTTTAATATGATAGCTTTTTCAATTTAATATTGTACCTTTTCCGTTCGAAACTCGGATTGTAGGTATAATGTATACGGTACGGTATACCTGTTTGACATTAATTATTTTTCTGTGGACAAAGGTTACAACCTTACCTTGGCCTACTAACTTTTACAAATTGGAAATCTAGTCTATTTGCACTTTTTAAGAGGTAAGGGCAATCTGCATCAATTGCCTTGGTAGTTACAACAGTTTCATTAAGCGTGACGAAAAACTACCAACAACGAACAACCATCGATATAGTATGTTAAAAAAATTTAAAAAGTGTTGTGTTACTCAAGTGTTTTGAATTTCAACGATGACTACTTATTAGTTATTACCATTGCTTCGAAAATGGTAGTAAATAGTAATAATAAACTGTGCTGCATATATAATTATTTATATTATATAATTTGAATGAAATAGAACGAGTATCTATTAAACATTTGTTTTTTTATGTTATATGCTTATATCTATATTTTTTATTGTTTTAATCTAATACGAAACAAAAAGTGTCTAACAAGCAACGTTTAACTTTTACATATCTGATAAAGTTCGACTTTAAAGGGATTCATTACCCACCTACCTTTTTAAGGAGTTCAATATAGGCAATTTTTTAAGCGTTAGCTTGCGTGTCATGTAAATGTATACCTGATAAGTAATCATTGTGTATAACTGAGTGTAAAAGAAATAATGAAGCGTCTCCGCACATGTCAACATCGTACTACACAAACATAAGTTAATACGTTTTTTTTCTTGCCTTTTAGTATCAATCTATGACAGTACTACTTATATTTTAATAACTTATTAACAAACCTGTTTATTCAATTAGATTTTTGAAAACATATTTAAAATTTGAATTTCTTATTAAATTTACTTGAAAACAACTTTCTTACATTTAAAATTCTTAGTAGGTATTCAAAATTTATTTTGAAGGTTTTAGTAGTTCAATATCAAAAATGTTTTCAGATGCTTTATCCAATTACTAGGATAGTCAGTACAAATGAACAATTGACTTATTGACATAAGGTTTATTTGGGATATTTTGTATTATTTTAATATATATCTATAATATCTGTATTTTTTTTTATTTTAAGTCCAAGTTCTATTTATTTCAACATAATATTTGATCAAATTTGAAATATCCTAAGGATAGTATCAACTAGGTATAGGGTATAGGTAGCTAAAAACTTTTATGTTTAAAATAATTTTATTTTAACTTTTCAACTTAAGTATTTAGTTAATTCATTAATTGATTGAATACCTTAAACTAGATTAATACTGTTAATTATAATAACTTAGCATTTTTTAGTTAATTTGAACAATTTCAGATATCTATGTTAAGTTAAAATCTTATATTTTTTTATAATTAAGTTAACTTAATATTTATTTTTTTTTATATTATGTTTAAATTCATTGAGTTAAATAATATATTATTTGAAAACAAACAATTTATAACTTAATGTTTTGAAAATTGACTTAATTAACTTAAATGTTTTTTTTATTTATTTTCCCACCTTTAGAAATATTAATATCATTGATTAACTATAATGACTTGTGAATACAATTAATATATATATATATATAATTGTATAAAAATGTGATATATATTATTGAAATAGTTAGGTACTTGTTGGTACAGTTATACATTTTTATTTTTTTTTTTATTTATTTACTATTCATTAATTACCTACCATGTTAGTTGTTCCTAATTACATATAAATTATGAATATAATGAAAAATAATAATTACAAACAGGAATACTCATACAGGTTAGGTTAAGGGTACAGGTAGTAAAAACCTGTATATATAAATTGGGTACTTTAAATTAAAATTAAAAAATGTCTGTTATTTTTACAACATAGAATTTTAGAAATTAAAATAATAATGATAATAAAATGTATTTTTCTTTATTTATAAATTATTAATAAATGATAATAATTTTGAAGAATCCAAATCTTCAAAAGAAAGTAGATTTTTTGTCTGTGTCAGCAGCGAGGATTGAAAAGTACAAAATGATCATAAAAAACAATAAAAACAAAAAAAATGTACATTTCTATGATATGTTAGGTAGGTATGTAATTAGAAGTTATGCAATTTGTGTCATATCTTGAATAGTTTAATTTTTATTTTGTATTATAATTTTTATATTAATTATTAATAATTTATGCTAAGATTATTATTTTTATTTTAATTAAAATAAAAAATATCAGAACTTTAAAATAATTTGGAACAGTACTCATAACTTTGCATAAAAAAATATTTATACAAAAATGTTACCTTTTATAGAGATTTATTATATGAACAACTTTATCGAGAACATAATTTAAACTTTACATCTATGTAATTAAAACTTAAATAAAAAATTGTATTTATAACCAGGAGAATAAGTTCTGAACATTTTTAGATTAAACTAATGCTATTTATTTTTATTTTATTCTCATTAAGTCATTACACGTGATTTATTTATAATAATATATTTTAATTTGTTCTATTTTAAAATAAATAACAAGTCTAGATTCAGAAAAAATATTAGATCATATTAGATCCGTATTCTAGTACACTAGTACAGACATTAAAAAGGAACTGTTTAGTTGGGTGTTCGCCTAAACAAATAACACAATAAAATAAATATCAAGAGAATTTTGAATTTTAAACTCAAGATTTAGCCAATATTTTCAAATAGTTTTTTGTATAACGATTTAAGTCATTAAAATAAACTACCAGAAGTCTTATTTACATAAAAAAATTATTTTGTACTCAATATCATAAATTCTTAGTTGAATTTTTTAATTTAATCTTATTTAAATTTTTAAAAACTAATGGATTTAAGCCAGCATACAGGGTTCTCTTTTTTTTCTTTGGTTTTGTTTTAACTATTGCTTCAATTTTTTCTTCGGGTTTTGATGTTTTGTCAATGCTTTTATTTATTGTTGAACTTTTTATCAATTGTTCAGTAGATTCTTGATTCTTTTTGATTCTGGATATTTTATTCTTCTTGTATATTGAACTAGTCATATTTAAACACACCAAACATTTCATTACCTAAAATAAATATTTAATTAATTAATATGTTATTGTTGTAATAAATCATATTTATCAAAATTCACCATATTAAATAACATTGTAGAATGTTTTTTTTGTGTTTTATCATTTTTATTTTCTCGATTTGGAAGAGTTTTCAAAACAAAATTGCCATGCTTCCAAGGAGTTAAACAATGTTGACAACAGTTTTCAGTGTTTGTAGATTTGTCTTCATCTAGTAGACTGTTATGATTGTGCTGAGAACATCTATAAAAAAAAATTAAGATTAAACTCATATTAATAAGGAGAATGAAAACCATTGAATAAAAATACGTATTTAAATGGTCAATTATTTATTGCTTTGAATTTAAAAATAATAATAATGGGCTGAATATTTATAGCAC
The DNA here is from genome assembly GCA_014851325.1 of Pentalonia nigronervosa. Classification (NCBI taxonomy): domain Eukaryota; kingdom Metazoa; phylum Arthropoda; class Insecta; order Hemiptera; family Aphididae; genus Pentalonia; species Pentalonia nigronervosa. The sequence goes on from JACXSJ010001139.1 coordinate 93,518, forward strand.
CACAGCGTCTCAATACTAGATGCCTGCAAATCATGATTGTAATAGAAAGTGTTGAAACATTTTCTAGCAAATAAATACATATCTTTAAATATCATTTATATTGTTTACTTTCCTTCTTTAATTTAGTGGTAACATTTAATTTAAAAGAAACGTCATATGTTGGGCATTATTCTAAGTTCTTTATAATTTATTTGTACTTGATTTCCATTATTTTGTTGTAATATTATATGATAATAATATATGATATAGGAAGTATATAACTTATATTTGTATACATAAAAATAAATAATTATTTATTAAATTATAGTTCTAAGACTTCTAAAGATTTAATTAAATTATTATTGTAGAATTAAAATTAGTTAAATAGTTTATTAATATCTAAGATAACCCATAAATTAATACTGTTATTTATTGTATTTCTTTAAATAAATTTCACATTACATTTAATATTTTTAAAAATATATCTTCTATTAATTTTACGAATATTAAATTTATGGTTACTGCTAACCTCTTTTAAATTAATATAATATAATAATAATATTATAAAATATTTTTTTTTTATCTTATAGATGATTATTTTAAGATATAACATAATGAATATTTGTTGTAAAATATAAAGATTTTGTTTGAGACTTATGTTTAAGATGACTGTTATTTAAATGTATTAAACATCTTATTCCTATGTCGTATTAAGTTTGTAAGATCTGAAATAATCCAATTCTTAAATTTTTTTTACTATTAAGTAAATTTACAAAACCTGAGAATTTAGATAGTTTTATTGCAAAATCTATAATATAAAAGAACTAATTAATAATCAATGTTTATATTATATGAATTTAATTTAATAGATCCCAGTTTCTCCATTAAACATTTCTGAAAGGATTGAAATATGTATTAATTTCACAATGTCGAGTGTTTTTTTATTTATTCTTTTAATATTGTGTCTGTAGACACTTTTCTAGTAAAAAAATGCTTTAATCATCAACTACTAAGGTGGTTTCTGGAAAGAAATTGGATCTAGTTGGTTCTTTTGGAAAGCTAAAATAGAAAATTCTCAATACTTTTTAAAATAATCAGGGAAAAAAATATAAACATTTGTTAAAATTTTAATATCATTAAAATAATTGTTTAGTAACTTTAGTTTCAAAAATTTAAACCATCATTGCTCAGAATTATTTATCATTGTAACAATGCTTTGCTACTAAATTCAAATTTAGCACATCCATTACAGTGCCTACCCAAAGACAATGTATACTCAACACCTACTGTATAGCAGAGCAGTTACCTTCTTAAAGGCTTTTTCTATACTAATTTTACATTTTCTATCTTTAATTTTATTATTATTTAATATAGTATACAATTTATCAACTATGTTATTGTTTCATACAAATCCATTAATATAAATACTAATCTGGTGATTTAATTAATACACATACGTCGTCATTCTGTTCCACAAATCGAAAATATCCCTTGACTTGTTATGCAAAACCACCTCAAGTAGGTAATAGGAACAAAAGAAATGCAAATAGGTGAAAAATTTAATTTAAAAAGTTTAAAAACATTGCGTATGGTATTTATTTATGACATTACCGCTGGGTTAAATGATTGCTAAATGTAAAATAAACGTTACGGAAAAACTATACTTTTTGAAGTTTTTCATGGATAACTTCAAAACAAACTTTGTCCTACCTTTTTTATTTTTACATTCTTACAAAGCATGCAAAAACACACATTAAAAAAAAATTCAAAAAAATCGATAGGTTGTTTAACTAGAGTTATGCCATATATAGGTTTGGTTTGATAAAGAATTGTTGTATAATAAATTAAAATATATAGAACTCTACTAATTGATTTTTTTTTACGTTAACTAAAGTTAAGAGAATTTACTTATATTAAATTTCTAACAAATATTGAAATACAATTAGATTTATTTTTTTAAATTGATAAGTAGTAAAGATAATTTGTATACCCATCAATTAAACATTTTAATGTATCAAGTTTTACCCACGTTTCATAAAAATAAATATATTTAAAAAAATTTACTTACAAACAAAATAAGTTCATTTAAATATTAGCTCATAGATACTTTAATTAAGAAATAAACAATCATTATATGAATTATTTCTTTAAAGCTATTAATATTTTTGATACAGTATAATATACTAAAACTTGTGCTGCAGTATTTATATAGGCTTTTTGTTTGGTTTTGAGATATAAGTTATCGATTAAACAAATAACATTATATAAGTTATCTAGTTACGAATTTTCAGATTGATATTACTTATACACTTGTACTCAATATTATTTTCTTTGCACAATACTTACAAAATAGAAACCCTTAAGGGGGCCAATACTTTCTGGTCGTTTTGCAGTTTACTTAACAATCTTATATATTTTGAAACGTAATCAGCAGTCGTCGTTTTTGCATCCATAACGTAGGATTCAGTTCAATTGGTTTCATACGTAAGTAAAAGTGATCTTTCACCTCAATCGTTATGTTTTCGAATTTTTAAAAAGAAAGACTCCAAACTCCATCATAACAGTTATCACTTATCCACCAAAAACAAAACACTTCTATCGCGGTATTATTATTCTTTGTTTTGTTTTCACGATGCGCATTATCACCGACTGATAAATCCACGAAGATAAGAGATAAATCCATAAAGACGCTAATGATTATAGTGTTGCAACTTTAAACTGGCCCTCAGTCATAGATAATAAATAATAATAATATCATTACATATTTATTATCTACGGTCGCGGGTCGTAGTTTGATTACAACGATTATTAAATCGATATTTCAATAATTGCACTAATTATAATTTATGTCTATAATTAAATCGAATATCATAGTTTTTAATTACTATATTATCAGTTTGGTTTATTTTTCCTTTTACCGTCATACCGATTAAATCGTACATTTCTCTAAGTTAATAAACGTACAGACTTCATTTTACATAATGATGATTTATGAGAATGATTTATTATTACGTGTAAAATAGATCCACTTGCCTGTGCTTCTTTGTCGTTGTGCACAATACCGAATAATAATAATATCAATATCGTCTAACCTCTGGACGCGTTTATAATATTATTCAATGCATAGGTGATAAATAACATAACGTTGGTAACATGTCGATGAATATTGTATTTAATGTATTCAACTTCACAATACGCGACACAGTGAACTAAGCCGTAAGCATGGTTGTGTTATGCGTATGCGTGTAGGCATCCGTGGTTGGTACTCGGTAGTGAAAGAAAAACAAGAAAAAAACGACGAATACAATCATGTGTTCCAATTGTTTCTATACGTACTACTATTATTATTATTATTATTATTATTAGTAGTAGTAGTATTTCGGTATTGTCCTCGGACCTCGCCTGTGATTTTATTCTCATTAGCGGTGACATTCGTCGTCGAGCGTGCGAGTAACAACAGCATACTACAAAATACAATTGAACTGCTGCTAAAACCCGCGAGTAGTCGTCTAGTTCGCCCGTGACTGGCAATCACTACATGGGTATATTATTTCAGGCTGACTCAACGTCTGTTACCCAAGTCTCTTTTGTGCATGTTTCACGTACGACGTCGCCGCGCCATCACCACAGATCGAGCATCTAACGTTCGGACTGCCGTCATTTCATCTTCTCAGTGTGAGTAGCGCTACCATCTGGTTTTGCGCGACCCCAGTAGTATTGCCATTAAGTTTTTTATTGGCCTTTAAAACTAAGCGTTCAAATAATATAGTATATGTGATTCTCGACGAGTTTTGGCGCCTAGAGGTTAATACCAAGTTGCGTAGACAAATGATTCATTGAATGTAAAGTGATTGCTTATGTAACCCTGCATTAGAATGTTAGGAAGCTATCATGGGACCTATTAAAAAGCAATCTAAGTTGTACAACGTGTCCGTGATGTTGTCTTATGTTGATTATTTTTTTCATCCTTGTATTTTCAATAGCCTTGAGCCAAAGAAAATTTTCATTATTTTTTTTACAATGTGTATGCTTCAAGAAAGTCATGTTCGAATTATTCAGTTATACATTTATATACCTAAATCAAATATTTGGCATTCTGTAAAATAGTCTCTTATTTTTCAATTATATTTTAAATTGATGACCACATTCAATCATTCAAAACAGAAAATAAATAAATACAACTGAGCATAAAATAATTCATTGTCAATTTCTGTAATAGCACCTTTCTGTAGCAAGCATTTCTTTTATTGCATGGTTAGTATACAACACTACTACTGTCTGACCAACAAAAATATAATTATTGTTGTCTGTGCATTGATGCGTCGAGGATTGAGAATAATTCAAATTCCTAATACAAAATAATATAATAATTACAAATAATTCTACAAAATAAAATAAATCCAAATCATTTACTAAAACATAAAATCTTAAAAGCAATGAAATTAAAGAGACGTGTGTCCTAATTGGTTTTATCTTAAAAATTCTCTAACATGTCATTGTTAAACATAATAATTTGAGTATCCTTTATAATTTCTTATAATAAAATGTTAACAATTATTTCATAGCATATAAAGTTAATAGTCTAGTATAATTAATACTAATTATAATAATTATTAATGATAATTGAAATAATATGAACATTCTAAGTTTACATATAATATGATATTGTAGGGCCATTATCTATATTATGATAACAGTATGATACACAATACATTTATAACAGTTTATCATTATTCCTGACCTAAACATTATTGGAATCAAACACTTAAAATAATCTTCATATTCATATATATAAATTTGTATTGGTCAATTATTTTAATATTTTTTTTATTGCCATTAGATGTAAAATGTATAATACTAAGAAATTTTGTATCATATTCATTATTAATTACCTCATAACAAACCAAAATACGTATTCTAATTCATGGTCATTTTGTTTGTTAAAATAGTTAGATCAACATCTATAGTTTGTTACAATGTCCAAAATACATAACTTAATATGTAATAAGAAAAATAATGCACAAAAATCTGTACAGTATACATTGAAATATTTTTATTATACTAATATGTTAACATATTAATAATTATGAATATTCATCTTTATAATTTGTTGTTTTATTTATTTATATTAAAGATGTCAACTACTGAAGAAACATTTGTTGGTGCTATTGATGAAGGCACTAGTAGTACACGTTTCATGGTATGAACTAAATATAATAATACAATTAATGTTCATAATAATTATTTCTTCAAGACCTATAAACTAACCTTTTTATTGTTTAGTTTAAAATTAATTAAAAAAATACTCGAGAATTAAATAGTTTACATATTGTATAATACTACTAAAGGTTTATTTTAAGAAAATAATCATACATTTAAAATTATATATTTTATAGGTTTTTTCATCAAAAACTCACCAGCCAGTAACCAGTCATCAAATAAATACAACTAACATAAACTTGAATGAAGGATGGGTGGAACAAGATCCAGAAGATATACTAATAAAAGTCAAAGAAACTATAGTTGTAACATGCGAAAAACTCAAAATGATGAACATATCACCTTCAGCTATTGCTGCAATAGGCATAACAAATCAACGAGAAACTACTTTAGTATGGGATAAATATACAGGAAAACCATTATACAATGCTATAAGTAAATACATTTTTATACCTTAAAAATTATTGTATTAGTTATAAGGCATTTTAATTTTAAGTTAATAATATCTAAATGTTAAATAACTTCAATTCTATAGTATGGATGGATATGAGAACACAACCAATAGTTGATAGATTCATCAACAAACAAATTCCTAACTGTCATACATTGAACGAGAGAAAGAGGTGAGTTAATATTTAAATGGAACAGTATATATTGTATTATAATAAGGCTAATCGCATTAGTTTTAAAATTGCTAACTTAATTTAATACTTTTTTATTTACTCAATATTTCTAGACATTATTCTATTAACTTTGGTTTCAACATAACTTTGTTTAATATACTTAACACTATACGATTCAAATTTTAATCTAACTGCATTTTACTATTCTTCACTTTTACTTAACATAATTTTAAGATACTATCAGTTAACAATATTACAAAAGTATATATAAGTTTCTATAATTTGATCATAGATCCTTTATCATGTGCTAATACTAATATTTTCTTGTATTTTTTTGTTTGTAAATTATCTGATAGGCATTTGCAATTCAAATCTGGTTTGATAATGAATCCGTACTTTAGTGTATTCAAATTGGTTTGGTTAATAGAAAATGTACCTGAAGTTTCAAAAGCTATTCAAGAAAAGAGGTGTATGTTTGGTACAATGGATTCATGGCTAATTTGGGTAATAACTAATAACATATTCTATTCTATTCTATTGAATGTTGGTCAAATAAATACTCCTTCTAACAATGTTAAGTAGTGTTAATATAGATTTAATTAATGAATAGTGCTTTCATTTATATATCCTAAAAGTCATGCAAAATGTTTTTTTTAAAAATATGCATTTATGTACCAAAAATATAGTAAAATATACTTATAAAATCATGGTTCAAAAAAAAAAAATTATAATTTTAGTTTAAAATTAATATAATACAAGTCACAGCAATGTTTATTTATTAATTTACCTACCTAATTATAATATCTAAAAAACATTTATTAAAACTAGTAAAATGTAGAAAAAAATCATATGATTTAAAATAATAACTGGTTATATAGACTTAAGATTTATCTTTTTTAGTTATACTAAATTATTAGTCTTTATTAAAATCTTTATTTCTCAATGCTGTAATATTTTGCTAAAATATTCACAAAAAAAGCACTGTTAAAACATAATTGAGTAATATATATATTTTATTTACTAGGTCCTTGTTCATTACTCATAAGTAGCATAATTATAATCATTTTAGTCATAAAATTTTTAAAAAAAACAAAAAATATATATAATAATAACAAACTTAATTTTATTAAATTTAAACTGTTATTTTGGTTTCATTAGTAAATTATGTTATAAAAAGCTTTACTTAATGTAACAAGATAACCTTGCTTTTTTGATGAGTCAATGGGTCAATGGTATGTATCTGAAGTTATATAAAATCAGCTATATATGTATTTACTAAGATTTAATCAATATATTTTGCAGTTCTGTTATTTTTCCTTCCACTTGTAAAAGCTTATTAAAATCAAAAATCTTTTATCAATTTATATAGAAGTATACTATGGATTTTTTATCTAGAAAATGTCCACTCCATAAACAAAAAATAAATTAAACCTCAAAAGTATATAAATCTTAAAAAACATGTTTTAATTTTTTCTATTAATATGAATAAAATTTAAAAAAATTAAATTATTGTATAGTATCATCTATGTAAAAACTAATGATATTCAACTTTTTTTGATTTCAATCATTATTAATTGTACTAAACACAATCAAAGAAAATAAAAACAAATTGTGCTGATTGTTACTTTCTAAAGTTAATTTATAACTACTAAATGGTATTTACTTTTTGTTTATAGAATCTTACAGGCGGTATAAATGGTGGAGTTCATATAACTGATGTAACTAATGCTTCTCGGACTATGCTAATGAACATTCACTCATTAAAATGGGATAAGGCTTTGATTGAGTATGTATGTTTTGTAGTAGTCATAGGTTTAGATAGACAAATTAGTGATATACTATTTTAGTATTATGTAGGTACAATTATGTTAACCACTGTAACAATATTATAAATATGTTAAATGACACCTATGTATATTATATATAAATTCTACATTATGTACAATTAACTGCTGATCGATACAATATTATTAACACACACACATAATTGTAAGGCCTATGGCCAACACCACACCATGTATAATGTAGTTCGACAAACATGACCAACAGGAGCGAACTCACAGATACCTATACATATTGACAGCCATCTTATTAAAGAACAATAAAGTGCTTTTTAATATATAATAATTATTCTAGATATAAAAACCAAACATATCTTTTATTGATAAACACCTCATTCACAAGTGCTCTAACCCTCAGCTAAGGAAAACTTATCAATAAGAAATAGAAAACCTTCCCTAGATAACTAATACAATAAGGTTCCTCGATCACATTACACTACATTATAAACATTGTGTTGATTATTAAGAGGCCAACATTTGTTTATTTATATTAAATTATAATTTCAACCTAGTCTTTTTTTAAACATTTTAATAGGTTCATTTTTTATATTATTCTTAAACTATTCAAAACTGAATAATTTAGTTTTTAAAAATACTGAGCATTAAATATCTAATGATGGGAATTAGATTGCTGCCTTTCTCCTCTATATTTACTGTTCACCTCCGCACATATATGATAATAATTACTTGTTTTTTATTAAATTTATTCAAAGTATGCTGCAAATAAAAACTGACCACAAAGCATTGCTTATTTTATTATGTACTAATTGCTGTGGTAAATAATAAGGCATTGTTTGTCTATAGCCGAGTTATTTATAAGCATATCTAAATAAACGTACTAGTGACAATCATGGATTGTCATTGAACGTGTTAACTATATTATTCAATAAAATAAGAACATGAAGATATGTTTTAACTGTAAATCTAATTTTATTAAACATTGTTATTGTTATTTATTTAAATCATTTCAGATTTTTTGAAATACCCAACACACTGTTATTTCCAGTAATACATAGCTGTTCAGAAGTGTATGGCCGTATGACTGATGGACCACTCGCAGAAACACCAATATCTGGGGTAATAAATGAATTACTTGTAATTTTAAAAATCAAACCACCTCCGAACATTCATAAATTGTTATTATTTTTATTAATTATATATTGTTATAGTGCATTGGTGATCAGCAAGCTGCACTTATGGGTCAGATGTGTTTCTTGGCAGGCCAAGCCAAGTGTACATTCGGTACTGGATGTTTTTTATTGTATAACACTGGTCGTAAGGTAAACATGATTTGTTTTATTTTTTCAAGTTCAAAATTAAAAAGCTAGATACAATATAGACACTTGGTGTTAAAAGATTTGTACAAATTTGCTTACTTTTAACAATAATTATGTTGATATTTTATTGAAAGCGATGATAAATTACTGGAAAACAATTCTGATAGTTCTAAAAATGATTAATTGTTCTTGTGTATATTAAAAAATATATAAAAATACTAGGTTCAATTTCCCCACTACTATACAAAATATTTATAATTAAAGCCCGGATTTATATGCAATAAAAAGTATCAAAATATGCCATATAATATGCAGTAAAAATCATTAAAATATGCAACAAATATGCAGTAAAATCATTAAAATATGCAGTAAAAATCATTAATATATATAACAAATATTAATTTACAAAATTCAAAATTATATAATATATATAGTAATATAATAAAATGTAATATAATAATTATATAAATAATATAGTATAATATAATGTGTTTTTAATTTTTATTCTTTATTGATAAAATGAATAATTAAATGGTGCTCAAGTTTATCCTCGGTAAAACTATGCCGTCTATCTGTTAGTAAATGTTTATATATAGAAAATGATTGTTCACAATCCACTAACATTATCGGGACAAATTTGAAAGAGGTTAAAACATTTGGGTCTTGATAGTTTTCATCTAGTTTTAACTGCTTCCGTTTCCCCTAATAATACTTCATCTAGTTCAACTACTTCCATTTCCCCTAATAATACTTTGTTAATTTTAAGTAATATTTTTAGGCCCTTGTTTTTGGAGAAAATATCATTTAATTTTGTTTTTAATGTTGCCCCTTTAGGTCCAGGAATAATGTTTATATTTTCTCTTAATTCACTTATTAAACAAAAACTTTCAGATAAAAGCATATTTTGTGTTTCTAGTTTTTTAATTATTTCAACTAAAAATGATAAATGAGTTGATATAAATGTTAATTCATTCAAAATAGATCAATTTTTAATAATATCAAGTAGTTTTTTGATGTATTGTGCGTCGTCTTCTTCGAGCTTTTCAATTACCTTTTGGTATTTTATAAAATGTTCCGCGTAATATAAAGCAGTGACTATCCATGTTCCCCACCTTGTTATTACCGGAACGGGAGGTAAAGTTATATTTTCCATTTCGTCTCTAAAAATTGAAATTCTGCTCGGTGATTTTAAAAATATTTTTTTACCATTATTGATTAAAATATTAATATTTGGAAATAATTCGCGAACTTTTTCAGCAATAAGATTACAAGCATGTGCAATACAGGTCATATGTACCATATTAGAATAAAACAACTTCAACGATTTCCCTGCTTTTACCACGTATGGAGCAGCGTTTGTCAATAAGAGTAATACGCGTCTTTCCATGCCTACATCGGTCCATAATAATTTTAATAAGTCGTTTATAAATTGACTAATAGTTTTGTTATTCGTTTTGTTTAATTGTTTGGATGCCAAAAGATAAGGCCGCCCTGGATAATCCTTGTTTAGGACACCCACAAATAATTTAACGATGTATTAAACCCCGCGCATCAGTGGTCTCGTCAAATATATACAATGTAAATAAAATTATTTTCGATTTTTTTTCTTTTATTCATTGTCTTTTGATAACAAATTGATAAATAATTTTTCTGTAATTGTGCTTTCGTCTGGTATAGATTGGTTGGTATATTTTGATAAAAAATGTCGAAATGGTTTGCTTTTTAATTTATATAAAGGTATATCAGATGAAACCATAGCGAAACATAAATCTTCAAAAAAAGAATTGGAACTGGATGGGGAGCTAGTCGAAATTAATTGTTGTTTTTGAAATTTTCTTTTAATTGCAGACATATGCACAACTATAATATAAAAAAAAAATCTTTCTAAGAACTATGTTTATATTACGCCTGCATATAATTATTAATTAAATTAAAGAAGTACCTGTTTTTATATGTTGTTCTAACTGTGATTTTCTATCACAAACTATATGCTTTCCACATGCGTTACAGAATACTGTTTTTCCATCTGAAGTAAAAACTTCTGCGTTTTTCTGCGAGGAAATCCACTCATGTATTTTAGAACTAAAATAACTACTAACTTTTGGCGTTTTGTACTTTCGAAATTTTATTTTAATTAGTATATTTTTTAGTACGGTAACTAAACAATGTCGATATCAATTGCTAGCACGATTGTAACTCGAGAACAGTTTACTAAATGTTTATTTAATAGCCTGTAGGTAATATTATAAAATTAAATGAATTATATCGATAACAACGATATAACGATTAGATTACAACAGATGAACTATCTATTTCTTTTAATACGGTGGGATTACCTCAACTATTTCTAATGTATATATAATATGTTACATATAATACGTATTTTAAATTGAGATAGCTAAAAACTGTGTTGTTAGTTCTGCGTCCTTTATCGACCAAAAATTTTTCACGACAGCGCATTCATCGAAATATGCAACAAATATGCATTTATAGACAAATATGTATTTACGGTCAAATATGTGAAAATATGCAAAATAAAAATTTAGCAGTGAATTTCAATTACTATGATTCATGGAGATTAACAAAAATATAAAAAAGTTAAAAGAAAAATATATGCAAAAATCTACAAATCTGGGCTCTATTTATAATTATTAAACACTAACTCATTTTTTATTCTCTCAGATTTAAAAATAATAATTGTCTTAGAAGAAAAATAATAATTTATTTTATTTTATTCAGCCAGTGATATCTTCTCATGGCCTTTTAACTACTGTGGCTTACAAAATGGGCAAACACACTGATCCCATTTATGCGCTTGAAGGATCTGTGGCTGTAGCAGGATCTGCTACTAAGTGGTTGAAAGATAATTTGTGTATCGTGGATAGTTACAAGAACATGGAGGTTATGGCTGATAGCGTGGAAGACACAAATGGGATTCATTTTGTTCCTGCTTTTTCTGGACTTTATGCACCATACTGGAAAAGTGATGCACGTGGGTTAGTAGCATAACAACAAATATTTTATTGATTTTTTATGTAACAACCAATGGTCACTGTTAAATTTATATATTATTTTATTTGAACAATTCTGCTCTTTGGTCTACATATTGATTTTTCTGTGTGAAAAAATCCAATAATTTACTAAAAAAAGTCTCATATTATTCATATTTCTTTGTAAGCATTTAAATATAATGTTACTGTTATCTGAATTCAATAGTTTTAAGAGTAAAAAGTGGATTAATTAACCTAATTTAACATTCTATGTTATACAGTACAATCACAGGGTTGACTATGGAGACAACAGATGCACATTTAATACGAGCAACTCTTGAAGGAATTTGTTTTCAGACAAAAGACGTTATACAATCTATGCAGTCAGACACTGGCCATTCTATTACAGCACTGAATGTAGATGGTGGTATGTCTACTAGCAATGTATTTTTGAAGATTCTCACAAATGTTTGTTGTCTTCCTGTTGGTAAGTTATTCAAATCACAAGCATTATAAATCAAATGAAAGCTAAAATCCTCATTGAAATTAACCTCATAAAAAAATTTAATGTTTGACATATTGGTAGTACTTAATTTGGTAGTAATTATATACAAAATTAAAAATCATAATTTAATGTATGTATTAAAGTTTGTTTGAGTAACATATACAATCAATAGAATTATTGTATAATTATCATTTTGTAATATCCAAAGCAAATTATTATTATCAAAGAATAATATTTAAATTATAAGTTATAGAAGTTAGTTATTTTTCTATATGCTTTTGATTTATAGTTGACCAAGTTTGAAATTTATTATATACACAATTGTCAATGACAAATTACAAAATCAAAAATTTAAAATTGATTATTTTGCCCATTTTGAATAAAAAGTGTATAATATTTAATGTTTTTAAAAAAAAATCATATTATTTTATGACTTGCTTATATATTTTAGTATATAACTTCACAAATATTGAAAATATATTTTTAACAATACTATTTACCGATAATATTTTATTCAGTTAAATATTTAACATTGTCAACTGGCAATTAGTTTTCCACAAAGATTTTTCTATTATTAAATATAACAATTTTTAATAAAGTAATACACTAACTATACAACCATATCCACAATCAATAATTAAAAAACAAATACATTATTTTTGAAATTTTGAAAAAAAATATTTGCATTTTTTATGCATATTTAGTCTATTTTAGTTCCTATAATTATTTAATTATTAATTACCAAACTTAATTAATATTTATGTTTGTCTTTCAAAATAGTGCGCCCTAAAATGGTTGAAACTACAGCTCTAGGTGCTGCTTTAGCAGCGGGCTTTGCTGTTGGTATATGGAATATGCACAGTGTTAAATCTAACTGTGATACTTTTATCCAGACATTATCAGAAGAAGGCAAGTATTTACCAAATAGAGTGTTTTGAAATTATTGTAATTTTAAAATATACACAATTAAATAATAATAAAACGAAAAACTAATTTAATAATCTGTTCTAGAACAAAAATCACAGTACATTTTGTGGAAAAAAGCGATAGACCGAAGTATAGGTTGGAACAAAGATGATGAAGAAAATGAATATGATGACTTTGATGGTTTTTAGCCATTTAGAATAATCAAAAGCAGAATTATAAAATGTGTATGTGAATTTTTAATACTATTGTGTTCAAATTAAAAGTTAATTGTATAGTGCTTAAAATGCGTTAAGTTAAAAATAATATTTTATATTATGTTTTTTTAATAAAATGTTTAAAAACGTACAACTATACACAAATAAAAATATTTTATTTTAAAAATCAAAATAATTTTTTGTTAGTTTTAAAAAACAATATTATCTGTTGAATTTACCATTTGACAAGGATGGCAAAGCCTCTATTGAGTCAATTGCTAATATTTATTAATCAGTGTTAAAAAGATTTCATGTGTCAGTAATAATTTTATGTCTGTATTAATAAACTTTTTTTTATGAAGTTTGAGGTATAGAAACTCTAATTTAAAAGAAAAAATTTTTAGGAGGTATTTTAAGACATTTTAATACTAATAACCCCTTTTTGAATGGAACTGAACTTTCACACCTAATACATTATATTTGAATGTGTTTTTTATTGTTTTATAATTATTTTTATATCAGGAATATTTTGTTAGTTTTAATAAATATGTTAATGTATTTCTGTGTTTTGACAATCTAAATAAAATTTATGTATATTGACCACGTATTGATGCAAATATTGAAAGTACCAATTAAGCTATTTTTTTTTTTCAAAGTATAAAATTTGTCTGTAAAAAAATTCTAAATAAAAAATGTATAATTAGTAACTTTATCATTTAGAAATAATAATGAAATGAATATAATTTTGTGTGCCAATAAAATTTGGTTGACTTTTGCCATCTCTGATCTATGTTGTTATCCGGGTAACTGTTATTACTTGGAAGTAATAATTTATTTATAATATAATAAGTGAGTATATTTACATTTAAAAAGATAAAAATGTATATTAAATACATTTTTTAAAAATTAATTTATTAAGTTAACGATGCCACAGTTAAAATGACTGGCAATTATTTTTTTAAATAGTATAAATAAAACTATTTGGTGTACCTTATAGTATTCTTCTGTAATATATCAAACAATTATAAAATTGAATGTGAAAAAGAAAAATATTTATATTACTTTTTAAACATAACTAATATAATACCCTTATAGATATAAATAACTTATAAACCTACTAGAAACTTGTGATATTTTTACATAAATTATATTATTATTATGTTAGTAACTTGTAACTTAAGTTTAGATATAATTTAAATCTCTTAGTCGCTATCTGAACAATCATCTGGTGATGTCTTCATTTTTTTATGTATATGTTTTACACTTGTATAACTTTCGGGTGAACTTAAACCACTGTCTCCCTGTTCATCAGATGGCTCATCATCACCAGAAATCTGGCTCTCATTTACCATTTGCTGTATGAAACATATAAAATAAGATAAAAATAACAATTATAATTAATTAAGATTAAAAGTTTTAAAAATAAAATAAAACAAAATTATTTAATCAATATTACACAGTGGTTGAATATTATTAAAAGGATAGTTCAATTAGTGACTGAAAGTCTGAGTGAAATCTACTTACATTTAGAAAAATTATATAATTAATGTATGTATATAATTGATAAAATGAAATCACATAAATATTAATTGCAAATTTTAGAAAAAATATTTCTATAGACCAGAATTATATAGTCAGTAAATTGTAGTAATTATAATAGCTACCATTGAACTATAATAAATATTAAGCTATTAGATTAGACATCAAAATTTAAAAATATCTCTTGATTTTACTTATATTCACATGACATTGAAATATTGATAAAATGAATCTAGGATGTTTTGTTTCCATTAAAAATATAAGTTTACGGATGTTTTGTAATTCATAAATATTAAGATTGGATATTTGGTTCACGTTAGTTATTAGCCATAGGATGTTTAGTCAGTAGAACTTAGGTTTTCCAGTTTTTTAAATCGTTATTTTTATTAATTTCTTAAACAACATTTAAATAGTAGGCAGATAATAAAAAGTTCCAATTAATTCAATATTTTTTAATTTTATCTTTTCTATTAAACAAAAATGATAATAATAACCTACCAGTCTTATTACCAATTTTCAGATAGATATATATATATCATAACTGAAAGGACCAAATTTCCTAAAGTCAATATATACCATGCCTGGGACTAAACGTTGTACGAATAATAATTGTTGCCATCAAATATCATAACTTTACACTAAACTGATACAAAAACATCCATAAACTCAATTATTTGATGGAAATTAACAGTTTGTTTACCTGATAATATACTAAGCTTAAAATACCAGAAAAAAAAGTTTTACCGTAAGTGAGTTGACTAGACTAGTAGTGTTTTGGAACAATAGCGCTAAAGACACATTCTCTTCTTCTAAAGCAATAATTAATGATTGTAGTCGTTGATATTCTTCCAATGCTTCTAATAAAGCTATTTTTCGACGTTCAGATATCACTTCCCAATATTTTTCACTCGGGTTAGCTATGAAAAATTAATGCATAGAAAAACATAAAATTGATCTGATTCCACCAAATGTTTAAAATATTTACCTTCAGAAGTGAGATCTTCAGTAACAAATTTTATGTACAATGACGGATCCACTTGAGCAGCAGAAGACGTTTCTGTAACACATACTTCTGCTTCGTCCAATATCTGTTCAGGTTTTAAGGTTTTTCCATCGATCCTATACTCAAAAAAAAAAAATATGGAAATATTTTAGATATAAATGTAAGCAATGCTGCTGTCAGCAAAACACTCACGCCATGTCATGCGGTGTCTTGTCGGCATTCGAGTTTTTCTTGCCGGAGCTTGATGGTTGCAGATTATGCAAAAACTTTCTCATACCTTGCTGATACCTGTAAATATGTACACATCAAGTGGTAATAGTAATTTTATTTCCGTGAGGGCGTGTAACCATTCCATTTCAACACCGGCCTAAACTAAGTTTATTGTTATCGGCTTACTCGTTCGAAACAGTTCTCAACGTTTTTGACGAACGAGCGAGGCGTTGACTTTAAAAAAAGGTTGGTTAGTCAATAATTAAAACTATAATTGAGCTTACATTTTTCCGTGTTCACTACGCACCTACGCCTTCAAAATTCGAAAAAAAAACGTTTATCAGTTATCACCATTATTATTGAATGTTTGACAATAAAATACGGTGGCTGCTGGTCGGTCATGAACGTGATTACTCTACGGGCGGGCACTGCCGCCCGATAGTGACGGTACACTTGTTGTAGCGTACACTTGGCCCACTAAATAGAATCACAAATTATATAGATAATAGATACGTCCAATCTGGAAGACAACGACCACACGTAGAGCAACAGATAATAGATTATTTATGACTAACAATTATATAATCTGTGGTAGAACTGTTGAAGACGAAATTAATAAATAACAATTTTTAATGAGACTTATAAAAAAAATAATAATTTATTAAATGTTGTAGTTCATTAAAATATGTATGTAATATTAGTGTTTTTAGTACTCGATATCTCGAATTTTAAGAATTTTTTTTTGATATAATGAAAGTTTACTGTACGGTTATAGATAGAACCGTGACCTCTACTGTATTATAATTTATAATGATAGGATTGCGATGTATTAGCTTACTGGGACGACCTTTGATAGGTTTGAACGTTGTTACTTGTTCATGCCCATGGGCAGTGTTGAATACTTGATCCATTTTAAATACTTTTAAATTCTGAGCGGATCGAAAAATGTATTGATTTTAAAATGTTATATGTTTTTTTTTTTGTGTTTGTCATCATCTTTTTGAGGCAACAAAAAAGCTTCGATTTTCTTCATCAGCCTCTTTTCTGGTAGGAATGTGAATTCTAATTGTTACTTACAAGGGAGGAGGGGGGGAGAACAAAAGAAAAAAATTGTCAAGAATTTTTAAAAGCGTCGAAAAAAACAAAAACAAAAAAATTAAGAAAAAACTAGAATTTTTATGAAAAACCAATTTTTGACAAAATTAAATTTGTTTTTTTTTTTGGTTTAACACACAAAATAATAAGCATAAATACATGAATTTTAACCAAATGTTGAGATAATCAGTTTCTATAGACCAAAAAATTTTAAAACATTTTTACTCTTTTTAAGCTAATTGTAGGCATAAGAAACGATTGATTTTTTAAATTTATTTTTCTATAAATATTAATTAAAAAATTTTCACTATGTGAAAAAGCTTGAAAATTTAATACAAGATTCATCATAAGTTGTTATTATAGCAATTGAAAATTATTTAAAATACATAGTCATACTTTTTTTATAAGCATTTAATGCTCAAATTTTGACAAAATTCATCATTTTCAAATTATTTTGTAGTTATAAATTTATAAAATGTTCAATTTTTATAGCAAATGACTGAAATTCTAAAAATAAGGTTTCTCATAAGTAGTTAATTGTGTAATCAAAAAATTTAAAAAATATATTAACTTGATTATTTTTAATAGACATTTTAAGTTTAAATATGAACGAAATTAGATATTTGAACAAAGAATAACAATGTTAGTTATTTCATTGTAATTTAAAAATATTCTTAGGTATTTGAAACTTTTATTACATTATTATATTTTATACACACAATAACATTTTCAAATACAATGTTTTTGGCTAAAATTAATTCAACCTACTATATTATTAATAATAAAATTAATTACTTTAGCATGCTGCAGCAATATACTATTATAGTATATAAAATATACTATTATAGTAATACTAGTTGACAAAGACAGACCATCTTCACTCGGAACTGTTTTTTGTACACAATGTTTTTGTATCATTACCCATTTTAGTAAATTCTTTAGATACTGTAGAATGAATTTCTACAATATCCTTTAATTGTTCATAAGTTAATCCAGTCCTATTAAAAACAAACATTTAATAAAAATAAACAGACTTTACTTTTTAGACATTTTAATTTAAGTTTATTTACTTTATAGCTGTAGCATAGACTTGTATTATTTCACCTGCTTAAGGCCCAATAAAATGCATATCCCAAACTTTTTGAAGAGCTATTACCTACTTTTAAATAACAATGTTTAACATTTTTGGGAGAATAAAAAAATCTGTAGGCTTATAATATTCATGATACACCTAAAAAATCATATTCAATTATTAACATATAATTATAAGTTGTACAGATTAAAAAAAAAAATATCTTAAGGTAAAAATATATTATAATAACATTGTTTACCTATCAACCACGATTATCAAATATAAATATTATTAAACAATTAAATATTTAAGTGTCTTTCAACCAAAAGCAATTTTTTTTTTTTTTGTAAGTATATAAAAATATTCTATAGAGTAACAATTAACTAGTTGTTAAAAACTCAATATACTTAAGACTTAGAGCTTCTGGAAACCCCAAAATTCAATAATATACAATTTAATAGTTGAACATAATAATTTATAACATAAAAGGATTATAACTCATAAGCTATAATAATTAAAATAGTTATTATTATTTTAGACAATTAATAAAGTAATAACATAATATAGATATTAGATGGTGTACAAATAAATTGTGATCTTGAATCAATTTGTTATTCTAAAAGTGAGTTCAATATAATAAAAATAATTATTGTAATTTATCTAAATTATAAACTGAATGAACTATAGACTACAATTCACAGTAAAATAGTAAAAAACTGGTTTTAAAAGTATTTACATTTACATACAAGGCATAACAGTGTTTCTTAAACTTTAATAATCATCCAATGTTACTGATAAAGTATATTTTATTCATCAACACAAGGTCTAATGCTATTCACTTCAATCTCATCATCAGTATACCTATTTAATAATTACTTCTTTTTCTGTTAAGACAAATATAACCATATTCAAGAGATGAGAATATAAATGAGAAATAACTGTTATAGCAACATTATCCATTTGTTCTTAGATGCCATTACATAATTGTCCAGCTAATAATTTACCAGCTTGAACTGCTACTGGTATTAAATACTGGTCTATTCTAAAATTAGAATACAAAACTAAATAATTAATTTGGATATAAAAATAAAAAAATTAATCAGATTTGTTTGAATAGTTTGAACTTATTTGATAGCATCATTATTGCAAATTGTAAATCAAAAACAAACTGCGATTTTAAATTAAACATTTTTTTTTTTTTTTAACTAGAAATAATAATTAGATATAATGCATTAATACATAGCAACATTAAAATGGTTATATATTTGATATACATGTATAAGTATTGTAAACTAATAACCTCAAAAGAGTTAATAAAAAACACATATTAACACAACATATTTTAAAATAAATTTACTACATTTTTATTATATTAAAATTTTAAAAGTTAAAAAAATTAATACATTTGGATTGAAAGAAAATCTAATAAAACTACATTAGGTACATCTTTAAATTTCTACATTTTATAAATTATATTTTCATGTAATATATCGCCAACTACATATATATTTGGAATATTAGTTAGGTCAGCATCAGTAATAAATTTGAGAGACTCAAGATGAATTTGAAATCCTACAGCAGATGGATTTAATTTATCCGATAAAGTTTTAATTCCTGTAGTTATAAGAACCGTATCATATTGCCTTAGTTCAATCTAAAAAAAAAATACTAAAATGTTTTAAGTATCAAATCAAATACTACAAGCACTACTTACTTTATCATTATCTTACCATTCTACTAATAATTTTCTATTCGTCTGCTTTAAAATTTTATCAGGTGTTTTTCCACTAAGAAATTTTACACCTTTATCTACCATTCCAGCTTGAACCGAAGTCACCATACCTTTGTCAAAACTTGAGAAACATAGATCGAACCAAAATAGTTGTTTCATACCCCAAACTTTTTAAAAATCCAGCACATTCTAACCCAATCTCTAAAAAGTTAATCTAAAAAAAAAAATTATATTATTTAATAACATAATAATATTATATTTGCCTTACATCTGACATCAATCACCAGAGTATTTTTTAGTGATGTAGTTAATGAAAAAATGTCATCACTAGATATGCAATAATGTTTATACCTTGGGAAATCTGTATAGCACGAACAGCTATTAAAATATCTTTGGCTATTAATCTCCGTTCATTTCTATTTCTTATTGTTGCTTTAACTGGATGGGTATTTTTAAATACTCCATGTTCATTCACATATTCAATTTTTCTGTAAAAATTGTAATAAAAATATAAATACTTGTCTCTTAATTGTACACATGTAACCCAATTAATTGACTTAATATAATTTTGCACAGCTTCAACTAAAGATTCCCAATTGCATGAAATTTGATCTAGTATGTTCCATACATAACTTCAAGCTTCCTAGTTTATCAACAATTATCTTAAGTTTAGTACAAATATATAGTTTAAATAAATTATTTGACATACTTGAATTGATTTGCTTAATAGTAAGGCTTAATGCATTAGTTTTTTAAGTATACGACCAACATTAAGACAAGTACCACCAATTCCCCAAGTAGTGCTTTTCTCTGGTGGAATATCATACTATCCACATAAAAAACAAAAATTAATATGATTGGCATTTAAAAAGACAGATATCAGGGCAAGCTATCATATTATACATGACTTACTCAAAAACCTTCATTTATTTATAGTTTATCAGTATAGGTCATTACAATTATTCAATAAAATCATTCCTATAAGAAAAGTAAAACAGAATAGAAGAGCTAAATTAATAGGCATTAAATTGGTAATGCTTTTACTAGAAAATCACATTGAATTGTTGTAATTTATTATTGTAAATCATTTAAGTACAAAAATATATATTAGGTAAGCATAAAAAAAGATGTTTGATAGGTACTACAAATGTATCTACTATCCACATCCTTATTGATCTTTGTTATTTCATATACCTAATAATAAAATTTCTTAATAGATAAAAAAAAAAAAATTAGTCGTATTGATTGTTTATATTTGTTAATACAGAGATGGGTATAGTCATGATACTTACTATTTGATGTGTACATAGCAAGTTAAATATTACTTGAGTTTAATAATCTAATAGGTAAATAGTGGCGTGATGAGGGGGTGGTCAGGCAGGAGCATTTGCCCCAACCTTGATTTTTATGGTCTAGTCAATATTGTTTAGACTTAAGCATGATATGGCCGGTGAAATGGCGGTCCTGTTTATAATAGCGGGTTGTTCGCCCTTGGGCCAGACCTCATAATCGTAAATCGTTTACATTAGGAAACATAACGACGGAGAAGAATATTTTTATATTTATAAATGCTAAAATACGACACTTCAACAGTTGATAGATATTTTTGTTATTAAACGAATTCCGAATAACGATCACGATTAAGCTTGACATAAAGTCGTCGTAAATGTTGTGTGCCATTTCGGTATTGTATTAGAATATTTCCCGCACAGATGCGTACGACAAACTAGATACCTAGCCAATAGTTGTATCCTACTGTGTTTAGTTAAAGCAGACGGTAGTCATTTAATTCGATACCACAGTTATGGAGAATACGTATATATATATATATATATATAATTGAACATATCTGTGGCCTCGATCGAAATGGCGAATAACTTCATCAGTTGGCCATCTAACTTCTGCCCAGCGAGAGAACGCGTCGATTCTGTGCATGTCCTCGCGTCACCTTACCATCGAAACTGGTTTTCCTAAGGCGGGCCGCACACCAGAGAAATTATAAACACGAAACTTTTTATGTGCAATCGGTTTCAGAAACTAGTTTCACGTTGATCTGTATATTGAAGAAACTTAAACAATGAAATTATAGAAATATGATTAGTTTTCAAAATGTCTGACGAGGATGATGTGATTGTGCTTTGGTGGTGGGCACGTCAAAAAAAAATTTCAAATAAACGTCGTTATTGGATACATCCGATAAATGTATCTAATATATG
>JACXSJ010001140.1:0-20797 GCA_014851325.1 Pentalonia nigronervosa
AACCCTATAGTAGTCTTCCAAAATAAATTGTTAGTTATTTAGGTTAATTTTCAATTAGTTAATTATTAAAGAGACCACAGAACCAACGTAAAACGTTATTATAACCTACTTATTCATGAGAGGTTAAGATAAAGTCAGTGTTTTTTGACGAGATCGAAATTTCTACGGATATTTTGATTAAGATGTATTTGTATCTATATGCATTCAACACATAGAACTACAATTTAGTGTTTACAATACATGGTATTATAACATTAAGAAAAATTACTTAACATGACTATATAATCGTTTGATATGAATTGATTGATTAGTAACTGCATATCATGGATAAAAAATAAATTTATTAAGTTTAAAATTACTATAAAAATAGTAACTTGTTATATAATTTAGTTAAAAGTATCTTGATTTTATATTTTTAACTCGTTAATGTTTAACTTTGAATTTATATAAGTTCAAATTTTGATAACATACGTAATAATCATAAAAACATGTAAATTATTTTGTTGTTGAAAATTGATAAAATTTTAAATTTTAATAATTAAAACTTTAAAATGTAATACAAAACTTTTCATAACAAGTTAGTTTTATGCAATATTCTAAAAACATCGAAATATATCAGCACAATTTTGTTTTATAAACAATTTAAGTTCTAATTTTGACGAAATTGGATATTATATATTAAATAGGAAGCAAAAGCGAGTACTTACGTAGATGTTTCTTCTTCTGAGATTGTTTGAGTTTTTAGTCACGATTTAGATAAACATCTGCCTTAATCGTGGTACAAGTGAAACCTCGCCTAATGGACATCTCTAAATGGCAGACACCTTCAAATAGCGGACATTTTTTTGGGAACAAACTTCACATTTTCTACAAACTGATCTCTCTGAATAGTAAATACCTCCGAATAGCGGACACAATTTCAGTGACCGAGAGTGTCTGGTATTTAAAGATTTTACTGTTATAGTATTGAAATTTGGAAGCCGGAAGGTTTGTATTTTATTTGTATTAGATTCAACCATACTACATTAGAGTGCACCACTACTCATGTTGTGGTTTAAAATAAATTGTTAATGTACAAATGGATAGATAGCAGTCGTATTACAAACTATTAAGATAATATCGTATTCAATTTTATTGACAGAAATTTAATGGTCCAAAATAATATTTAAAATAAATAAATATATATATATATATATATATGTAGGCAATAGGAGTAATATTATAAAAATATAAACAATTACAAATACAATTAGTTATAATTAAAATATAGTTAATTTGTGTGTACCTATAACATATTATAATATATGGATACGTTGACAAATGCGTCATAATTATTCGTGTCTACTTAATAAATATTATAATTATGTAGATATTGGCTGATATTTAGTACAAAAACCGTTGAAATAGATTTAATATACTATAATTTACCTATTATAATTTACAATTTATGTCAATACATCATAATAAATAATATGCTGACATGTTTAACTTGTGTGTTGTATGTTCTAACTATCCGATAGCTAGCTTAAAAATTAGAATTATAGCTGGATAGCTGACATTATGCTGACAGTTAACATTTTTATTTGCACGTTTACTTGGTAGGTTTAAAAAGAGGAAGAGTTTGAAGAATTTTTAGTCTATGCATTTAACTGTTTCAATAACGGAAATAATTGATTTGTTAAATATTAAAAAAATGTTGTAAGAATATGAAAACAAAATCTTATATTTTATACGGTTCTAATAGTGGGTTTTTTTTATATTCGCTACAGTGATTAGTTACAAGTTTCACTGTACCAGAGACGCCTGCAGATTGGTTCACTAAGTGCAAAATACTCAAGCTCAATCACGATGTACAAAGTATATTATAAAAAATAATAATAATTTACATGATCACATATTATTATCACGATTATTTAATTTAATATGATATCAACGTTTGTAAAATTAAAATCCTAAATGTATTGTATTTCCGTCCTTTCATGATGTACCTGCAGCTTTCAGTACAACAAAGTTTTGGTCATAATCATGAAAATAAATTAAAAAAAGAAGGAATTTTCGTATTTTATTATTTATTTGATAAGTCCAAATTATTAAAAAATATTTTCTCAGGTCGTGCTTTTGTATTAACTAGCCTTGTCTGAGCGTCCCTGCACTGCACTCTCAAGACTTCTATATTATAGTTTAAATTATTATATTGTGCACATTATTAGGAAAGTATAAGATAAATATTATTTACCATTACTTACCTATTTACTAAAATACAAACATTATTTTAAAAGCTAGGTACCTATGGTTTTTTGATCATTGAATTGAACTTTATAAGTATATTGTATTGTATAATAATTAATAGGTATATTAAAATTATAATTTTAAGCGTGGTGTATCAAAATATTATGATATTAAATCTTTATAACGATTAAATATTTTAATATAATTAAGTTATAATTTATGTTAAGTTTTGTCTAACGTTTTACGTAACGTAGAATTATTAGTATTCTCATTCTCCTTATTTTGGTATAGTGGTTAGTAATTATTTAATACAATGGATCAAATTAACTATACACGATTTTATTCGGCTTATAACGAACAAAATAATATTTCGCAATTCGCAATTCATAGAATTTCTTCAAGGGTAACTTTATCCTTTTCAGTGTTGTTCATTCATAAACGCTGCTTAAAGATCAATAACTGCTGGCACTCACGTCATCAAAGCGTGGTTACCATGGGTACTTGTTGCGTGTTCCTTTGACGTCAATGGTATATATTGGTATTATCATTTACGTCACTAGCGAATGGAAACGATGATAAACGAACCTAATCTATATCTAGTCTGAATTAAGTTTTACAAAAATTGAAATATTTTTTACCAAGATATTGTAATATGAAACCTACCTAATAGATATTTTTAAACGTCTATGTCATCACGTTAAAATAAGTCAAATTATGTAAAACCATTATTTTATTGTGAATTGCAATTACAATATATTGTAAAAAAAGAGGAAGAAGTATGTTTAACAAAATGTTTGAACATCAATTTGTAAGTTATTAGGATAAAAATGTGTTTAATAATTAAGTAAATAGTATTGTAACGTGGTTGGCGATGATCAGTTAAATATAGGATATTCAGGGAAGAAGTTAGTTTCTTTTGAATATATTTTAACCGTAGCTCGAGGAGTATGAGTGGTATTTAGGATTTTATTATTACAAAAAAATACAGATTGATCCAAATAATTATTAATATATAAAAGTTTATTATTACTTATGAACTAGATTACCATAATGTGGGTCTGTCTCGAAGTTCAGGTGTGCGTGATAGTATCGCGGAGAACTATCATTCTCTTACATATTGATATTTGACCGTAACCTTACAGTAGTAAATGTAAAACAAAACAGTAAAGACTTAATATCTAGTCAGCATATTGTGCATGTAATGTGTATAAGAAATATAATATAAATGTGTATATAATATGTACCTATTGTCAGGTCCGGCTTTAGTTCCATTAGCGCCCAGTGCCAGAATTATTTTGGCACCCGTCGTCCCTTCTCAAATTTTAATTTAGATGCCTTCTCTCACGCGCCTGTCTGATTTTGCCGTCCTGTGCCGTCACACGCGTCGTATTGTACATATTATGCTTATAAAATATAAGTAATGATGTAACAATCGTTACATTACTCCCTCCCCCTTTTTTTTTTAAATTGTTTGAAATTTTACTATAGAATTTAAATATTTATTAACACTGTGATGTGATGGTCGAAATTGAGTTGATATACTTATACATACACTGTACTTCTACATAAACGTCTATAGGTAGCATGGTGTTTTTTTTTTAAATTAATTTTGCTTTGCTCGGACTTACAAATGCGATCACCGCTGTTGTCGCAATTTTTTTTATTGGTTTTTATAATTTTTGGTAACTGTCGTCACTTACACTACCAAAAGCCCATTCCTCAAAATTTCCAATTGTATTAATTAATCCTCTTTTAAATCTATTACTTTTTTGTAGTAACATTGTCTGTTATATTATTTATTGAACTCTATTCTTGTTGTATGCAAGGTAGGTAAGAAATTGCTACAGATTAAGGAAATATCACGAGTTTTACATAATTTTGTATTATTATTCAATAGTTCGTCTACGTTTCGAAATTTTTCTAGATACATGGAAATGTTTACGTGTATTAGTAAATTAAATGTACCTGTATATGTTTTGTAACTTATATAATGGTTCATAATAAATACCTGAAACATTTATAATTTTTTTTACTATCAAGTTTTCTTCATTTTGTCCATATATTACTGTCTAAGTAGCAAGAAATAAAAAATATATTGGAATTAAGTGATTTAGTAACATTGTTTTATGCGTCTTTTTTTGTTCAAAAAAATAAAATAAATATTATTACTTATTTAAAAAATAAATAAATTAATTAAGATGTATACATGTAAAGTGATATCAACTAATTTTTTACGAACTGAAAATCAATAGAAAACGATTTATTCACGAAATTAATATTGGTTTTTTAGTATAACTTAAAAATGAATAAACGTAGATAAAGGTATTCTTAGAATTTCTGAAAAATTGCCTACACAAAACCCCTAAAAATGTGTATGTAATCAGATATAATATTTTCTCTTTTATTAATAAAACTCCAAATTATACATTTAAAAAACGAAAAATAAATAAGACTGTAAAATTTTCGTAAAATGTATAATATTTTTATAAAATTGTATCATTTTGGAGAGATATAGTGATATAACTTAGAAAGTATTTTAATTTATTTCCGTATTCATGTATTTATTTATTTATTTGTATAAACGCCAATCGGTAATTTTAGGTTTATAGTTTAAGTTTAATTTTACAAGTATATTACTTATTTGTAATACACAGTAATATGGAACATATAGCAAAGACAACCCAATATAAATTAAATTAAATTAAACGGTAATATACACTATACTACAGCACTTATATCTAATATATTTATTTAAATATTGAAATAAAAATTAATAATATTCATATTTTGAAGTATTTTATGTAGGGAATGGATATGTCCATAGGATGTATTGTGAGTTGGTACTTGGAGGAAGGAACGATTTCTGGAGAAGAAGAAAGGGATATGAAAACTTTGGAGAGGTGATCAGGAGCATCTACGGTGTCTTTTAGGAGCAAATTTATTATGTGCTCGTTAGAATCTTGTCAAGATGATAACATTAGTATTTCCAATGCACTACGTATTAAGTAATAATCATGTGTAAGGTGTACTATCTTGAGAAAATGAACAACGGATGAAAGAAACCTATTTTGGACACGCTTAAGTCTTAATTCATGTTTAGCTAAGTAACGATATACTGAAATGCATTTTGCATTAACTTAAAAAAAAAATCCATTGTATAAAATATAATTTTGTTGAGTATATTGAACATATTTTGAAGATGACAGTGAAGGTAATTGATAAAGTTGTTTTTTTTTACAAAGTTAGTTTCTATTTGAGTTTAACTGTGTTAATAGTAGAATTGTTGGTAATAATAGTTTAAGATGATTTAGTTTTAATTTATTTTAATATTTTAAGATACTATAGTTTAAGTTATTTTTAAAAAGAATAATTTTTTTTTTTTAGTTAAAAAATAGTCATAATATTACACATGTCATTATAAAGGGATATAATATAGTCAACATAATAAACATATCTACTAATTTACCTAGTTATATTTAAGGCGTTAATTTCTTTCAATTAATATAATTTATGATTTTTAATAATTTTATGCTTCCGTTTACTGCTGAATTTGTTTCTTTCCAGTAAATATTTCTGTGCTGGGATAAAATCTTATAATTAATTTTTTTTTATATTGCATATTGCTGTAGTTCAAAAATTAATATTCAATATATTTTTTTTGTATCATTATTTTAGCAGATATTAATTTTTTCAAATTAGTCGATAACTTTTTAAATAGCTATTGTTGATTTTTTTAAAATAATAGGACACATATGTACACAGAGTTACCTTATTATTGGACGTGTACATGAGGACACAAATAAGTGAAAACAAATAAAAAACTAATTTTTGATTTTAACGAAATAATTTTAATAATTTCAACGTAACTGTTTAAGGCAACATTAGTTTAATAATTTAAAACAGTCTTAATAAAGTATAAAATTTAAAATTATTGAAATGAATAATGTCGTATTACAGTGACAAGTTTAGGAATAAATTGAAATCATTATGTTAAAAACATCAAGACAATTTAAACATATACAAAAACGATTCTCTTATATAATATATTCGTGGGAAATATGACAGTCAAATCTAATGAATAAAAAAAAAATACTAAATAATAAAACCATATTCAAAATTCAATTAGGTGGTCCCGTCGTTATTATCGTGACTAATTATCGACGTCTTTGAAGGAGGTCTATTGTTATCCGTTTGAATTTTGGCCTACCGAAAATTGTTTATTGTTGGCTTGTCCACGAGGGCGGTCCGATAAGGCCTCTTACAAATCTAGATTTCTTCGTTCTCACGATTCTTTATTATATGACAAATCAGTGTACAAGATCAAAACGACTTTTTTAGTCTTTAATCAATTAAATATCTTACAAAACAAAGTACACGGATAAATAAATCAAAAATTAGAATTACCTATTTTAATATATTGTTTGTAAAATTAATTATGAACTAAGATAATACGTATTTAATATTATCAATCATCATCTAAAAGTTAAAATAAAATATTTATTTTTTTCAGAACTAATTGCCTTTTATCGTATAAGATTCACAACGCAATATATTTCCGCACACGCGTGGACAATATATACGTCACTACCACACGTCATTCGCATGAACATTTTTTTATTGCTCGATGGACAACATATTGTTATGTTTTGGTACTAAATGATGACTTTTTCAGTACTCTCAACAATACAAACCTTTAAGCTCAAATTCACCTACAAATGTTGATCCAGACTATAAACTTGGTATAGTTGACAGTGATGATTTTGACATGGATATGGACTTCACTTTATTTTGTGTGACGAAAAATATTTCGTAACTGGTTCGCATAACCAATGAATACGTACTTAATATTGATAAATTGCCTGACAAAACTCCACTCCCATTTGCCACCTTCTGTCATCCGAAAAATATTCAATGCTGACCAAAGTTGTTTTTATTTACAACCGTTTGAAATTGTATTATGGTAGTATAATAGTCGTTTTTTGGCTACTCTTGTTTTTTTAACCAACGATAAATTAAATAGGAAAAAAATGACCGAGAAATAAAACCACTGTGATGTGAGGCATACTCTGAACACACTTTTATGACCCATTGTGACAGGCTGACATGAAACAAATGGGCACTGTAAACTGTTTGTATTTGTCGACTTTGTGTTCTGAGAGAGTGATATATGACATGTCCGTTAAAAATAAAATAAAAAAAGGAAAAAAGGCTTTAATCCAGGCATGGAAATATAATAAAATTATATACCTAGATTACAAGGGAAAAAATAAGATAAGAATAGGTAATAGGTATAGGTGGTATTAAATAAAAAGAACAGAATAATAACAGTAACATGCAATTAACGGTAAGTATGAAATGAATAGGTCATTTAAATTTTTAAATCGTATACAATTTATCTCTAGAAATGAATACGACTTTCTAAAATATATAAAAATAAATACTAATAAATGTATTTGAGGAAATATGTTTCAAACTAATTTGTCTAGGGACGACCTATTGAATATTTTTGTTAATAATAAATTCTAATTTATTCATTTCAAACAATATTTAAAATACCAAGTACAAAATATTTAAATTGGTTAAATTGATGAATACCTGAAAACAAATTTAGTCAAAACACGATTAATTGAAGCATATTTTTATTTTAAATTTTCCCTTTATTATTCTCAGATGTAATATTTATCCAACGATAGGTATATTCTATAATTAGAATACTGCATGAATTTGCTAATAAATAATTTATAATTTACATAGTTTTATTTTTACTTTTAGTATATAATTTAATATACGAGTTATGGTTTTTATGTTTTAAACTACAATTACTTTTATTCGGTAATACAAAGAATTTTGGGGATTCCTAAAAAAATTTAAAAATGACGTGATCTTTATTGGAGACTGAAAGCAATGTAGCTTTAAGTTATGGTCATTTAAAACTTTGAGTATGGTTTATTGTTTTTATCCAGTTGAAAGCTTTCAAAATTAGTGATAATTAATTATTTGTTATTACTTATTACTATGTCTATGATTATTAACGTGATTTTAAACTTATCGTATTTGACAATGTTTAAAATTAAAATTTGATAATTCCTTAACATAACGTACTATATGGTCTGAGAGGATAATTTATTGTAATATTTGTTTTAACTTTAACCTTAAGGTTTAGAAAGTTTATAAATATTTTTGTTTTAAAAAAATAATGAATACAATGGGTATATCATAGGTACAATGGGTATAACATATATGTATTATTTACCAAGTATGAAATAACTGATAATTAATAAAAAATAGTAACAACACAACAATGTAAATTTTTAACACTTTAGTAGGTACTTCTTATAATTTTCAACAGTGTATGAACTATATGAGTATAGTCCACTTCCTTAAATTAGTTACGTTTATTTAAATTTAAATGCTTGCAATAATATGCTTCATAGCCTAAATATATAATAGCCTATAGTATTATGTGTGTATTTGCAATTAATATTAACACTTAAAAATAAACATTTATTTTTAGTTTTTACATTATGTATATAAGTTATAAGATAAATAGTAGTAAAATCGAAGCATGCAAGTCGAACACTAACAGTCTAATAAAATATGTTATTCATTCAAAGATTCAATTGCTGGATAACTTTTTTTTGGCACATATCTGTTAAAAATATTCATAAATAATATTACATACAGTATTAGCTAGAAGTGACTATTTTACTGAATAATTGAATTTTTTAACGATATAAAAGTTACAGTAGATTACAATTGAAATTGTTTTATCTTTTCTGTTGTATATTATTTAAAACCAAAATTATGTACCTACTTATATTATTTATAAATTGTTTTAATTTTATAAACATGTTAATAAAAGTAAGATATATTATACTGGATGGTTAATAATTTTTATACTTAGTTGTTATTATAATAAATATAAATAAAACTTATTCTGCTCGGTCTTCGTATACAACTTTTTATAATTTTTATTTTAAATTGAAATCAAAATAAGTTGAATATAAAATCTTAATAGATACTATAAATTGTTTTTTATTAATAAATAAACGTATAATACAAAAATAATATACAAGTACAAATCTAGATTATTAATAATTTATATAATATGTTTTTCACTTATATTTTAGTAAATAATTGTACACAGTTAGTTACCTTACACATAAGAGTGGCATAATCATAATTTGTTTGTGATAAACTCTGAATTAAAACTGTGTCTATACAATAAAAACCAAAATGTATTTATGACAAATAGAAAAATAGATATACCCCACTGTTTATGTTCTATTATACTTTTTTTTCTTATTTGTTTTTTTCCTATAATATATAGGTTATACACTTATAAAATAGACATTCTCGGGTATAATCAATGAACGATGTACCATTTAATTGCGTTTGAAAATAATATGCATTTTTGAATAATTCTTATATTCTTATAACCTTGCAAGAACCTACGGACTCGATCAGATTTTATTTTCAGCTCATCTATTAATAGAGTGAGACGTCAAACATTTTATTTTTCGTAGGACGAGCAAACTTGGTGGTTTGTTTTGTACCCAACGACCTTGTTTTTTTATATCAACTAAGTTCTTTTTGGCACTGTCCATTACATTTCCATAACATTAAAATGGTTAAGATTCATTGTATATTAATATTATAATATATTATACTTCAGATACTCAATGACTTGAGGAATTTATAGGTCTTATACAATTGTGTTTTTTATTTTTATCTTTTTTTTTTGAGCATTTTTTTTTTTTTTTTTTTAGAAGAAGTGCTTAAAAAGTTTTGAGTATCCTTACACACCGTTAGAATAAGTTTGGATATTTAATCTTGTTTTTTTTTATGAAGTCAGTTTTTGATTGTCTCGGTTGTTTAGATGACTCATATCAGATAAAAATCGTTTTAAATGAATTTTTTTCAAATTTAATGTTACAAATATTTACTATCAAGTTCTTTTTGTAGCTTTTTTTTTTTATCACATCATTCCACCTAAATATTATATATTTGTATATAAATCAAAATGTACACATGCAATATTGACCATAGCATGACGTTATTAATGTATGAAATAATAAATGTGTATTAAATTATATTGATGTATTATTTTAAAAATATTTAATGTTATCTGACATAATGCAGATTATATAGGTAATGTATAGTTTAGTTTAATTTATTATACTCGCAAAAAAAGAATACTTAACTATTTAAAATTTAAGTGTTAGGCAATATGCAATGCAAATGCATTATTTTAACTCGAAATATTATATTTTTATTAATTGTAAATGTCATATTACGTATGATTAAATTCATATGCACAAAATTCGTAAATATAATATACATATAGTAAGTTAGTTCTATGGTGCAGGTTGTCGATTATAAATTCTGTTTAAATTTGATTGAAAATAAAGCACTATATAGTTTCAAACATGTAAAAATATCTTATTTATTTAAATTCCACCTAAAACATTAAATTAGAAGTAGAAAATAAAATATTTAAAATTATTTTTCTCTCTCACTTTAATCTAGCCCGCAGAAAACTAAAATAATCTCCATACGCCTGTTAACCCATTATTCGGTAATAATTTAATGGGTGACCAGATGGTCATCACACCTTTTGATGGGACCCAACTCTATACACATGTAATATATAGATATGTATATTACATGTACATTGTATATATATTATATATATAACTGTATATTATATACACCGGCCAGTTTAATGAGATGCAAGGCCACTCCTATATGTGTATATATGCGCCAGGTTCTCCGCCACCTCCTCGACCTCACCGCCAGTCTTTTTTGTTTCGCTTGTCTCCTCCGTCCGATCTTGTTCACCCTGAACAAAATACACGTGATTTATATACAAGTCTATACGTCGTTTAAAAAAAAAATTATTTACTTATATATATATGTATATTATACATAAACAATAATTCGATTAAAATGACCCTCCCCAGACCAACAAATGTTTGAAGAATGAGGATTTTTACGATTAAAGCATCTATCGTGACATCTGAGAAGTAAAGAAAACGAATGGAACATTGTAAAATGTGCTAAAAGTGTTAAAACGGCGAGTTATTGTGATTATCGTGGCCAAAAATGTAGTGCCGGATGGTCAGCCTGACCCCGGAAGGCTGTATAGTGGATATAGGATGTAGAAAAAAAATAGAAATATTTCGTCTGGGTTTCAAACACGTGAAGAACGTCCGGGAATGTAAAATTATGTTCATAGTTATAATTGAAGCTCGTCAATGGCAATTACTTTAGGATTAAAGTCTATATTTGAAACGCTTTGTATTTACATTAAAAAATAAAACATAGCAAATGAAAATAATATTGAATACATGTTATAGACATGAGATTCAAACTGAAAAAATAAAAAAAAGTATACATTTTTATGTTTAAAATGAAAACTTTACAAGTCGGGAGTTATATATTATAGAACTATATTCTAATCAATCGGCCATGCTTGTGGTTAAATGGTACATTACCACCAGATTTTAGTCGAAACATATAAACCAATATTTTTAGACATTGTTGTTTTGTGATATATATGATTTAAATATAGAAATATATAGATCATATAATGTGATACAAAATTTGAATTGGGTTGTTATAATAATTTTAAACTCTTATACCTGAGGGTACCATAGGTCGTATTACTATAAAACACTGAAACATAAATCTTGAATCTTCTATGTTACACAATAGGTTTGGGTTTTTTTAATATAGGTCTACATTTTTATTTATAATATACCACTTTTAGGTATCCTGGAAAGTTGTGTAGACGTGTAGTGAATATTGGTTCAATAGTCTAACTTAAGCCACACAAATTGTTTTAATTTATATTTAAATTTTTGATCAAAATAATTACAATAATTATAATTTTTTCGTTTCAAAATAAAATTTAAACCTACATACAAAACATACAGTTTTAGGGAGTTGGAGTTAATATTATAACATTAAAATATTGTTATTTTTAATGATTTTGTTTTTCATCTCAGTTAGGTACTGTTGTAAATATTTAGCATTATAATATATTCTATAATTATTTATGAAGCTGGATTTAGTTGTTATGGTAGCGCGTTTAATGTTATTATGTTATATTTTTATGTATCTATCAAGTGTACCAAAATGTGGCATTTATAACAAGCAGTTGTATAATATTGCACATCAGAATATTAGGTATCTTCTCAAAATTAATAAATAAATTATAAAACTAATCAATGTATAAGCTTAATTGGAACTTATGTAATGTAAATACGTGTAAATATAACTTTTGTAAATCTCATGGCCAATGTTGCTAAGGGTTACTAATTGAAAAAAAAAAGTGTATTAGAGATGTGGATAAGTTTATTACACTATATTTTATAACATACTTCGAATATCTTCCTTCATCAAACTTTTACAATAATTTAAATAATTATAGGTTAAAAAAATGATTTGTATTTTATAGCCACAATTATTATACTTTAGATGTATATTTTAAATACATAAACTACAGATACTGAAATTTTCACCAAATATTTATTTTATAAACATGGTATTATATAAAAAAATATTTTGGTTCTTTTTAAGTTATTTATAGACATTAGATATATACAACTTAATTCGTTTTTTTTAAACAATTATACGAATTCTATTGCTCGTAATGCTCGTTTAAAAGTTTTGAAAACTTAAAACAAGATACCTTAGTATTAATCGTATAGAATCTTAAAAATATCGAAAATGCATGGGTACAGTTTTTTTGAAAAGTTTTTTATAAGCTGTTCTTACAGAAACCTAAAAATTTTAAAATTACATGAATATAATTTTATTATGGACATTTTAAGTTAATATTTTCACAAAATTGGATATTTAATCAAAAAATAACGATTTAAGCTATTTTGTTGTAATTTAAAAATTATTATTGATAAGGAACTTGTTACTTTTCATCTTTACGAATAATGTACAATATTATTTTCTATAAGCAATGGAATTTTCAAAATGTTTATAATTTTTTTAGGCTATTTATAGTTTATACCATAAAATTATGCATACTGTTCAAAGGTACGTCGGTATTGATACTTATAAATTAGTACAGCTATATTAATTGTGAATATTATTTGTGATTTGTTTTGGCAAAAGTTAGTTTAACCTATCTGTATTACTAATAGATGAATAAATTACTTCTAATTACCTATATTAAATAAATATAATGAAATGTCTTTAGAATTACAGACTCCATTCAAAATTGTTTTCGTTGTTTACAATGATTTATATCATTAAATTCAAATTTAGTATATTCATTCAGTGAACTACTCAATGGTGTATATTCCACAAATACTATACAGTAGATCAAATTCCGTAGTTCTTAGGATATATGATATACATGTCAACAATTTGTTAAAAAAAACTATTTTAAAAGAATTTCTGTATAATTTATATAAAAATACGATTTATATAATGTACTCGTACGTATAATAATTAATAAATAATACATTTTTAATATATAAGGATTTGGTTATTAGGGAATAAATGTTTAAAAATGATTAGTGTATTTTGTTTATAATAGTGTTGTATGTGAGCTATGTTAAATAAATTACTTTATATCATTTGGTTGATAAAAAATAAAATACAAAAATTATGTTTTTTTTGGTTAAATAATTATTTAATACTTAAATGTGTCGTTGAAGCTTTTAACATGGACACTCCTTAAATGATCAATTAATAATAAATATAAACTATCCTATATTTTTTAATTAATAATTGTTAATAAGTAATAAGTATGTTCTATGATGAAATGAAAAATATTATTTCATTACTTTTTAAACTTATAAACAACGCGCGTACTATAATATTATCTTTACATATTTTTATTTATATTAAAACAAACATAATATTATGTTTACATTTTATTATTAACTTATATTTATTAAGCTTCTATTAGCTGAGCGAATTCACTGGGGTTTTTCTTTTTTACAATAACATATTCGTAAACTTTGGCCTTTATTATTGGAAACACAGTCGATATATCTTTAAATTCCAATCGATTGTGTTTTATCAGAAATATAACAATATCATATTCGTATCAAAAATACCATACTGCATACACCAAGCTTTAAAACGTGTTGTCAACATTCACCCAATACTAATTTATTGTAAATGTCTAAAATCATTAGTGTATAATTACTCGAACGCAATGCTAATAATGTTGCCAATATTGACATCTTTCACTTAAAATGTCTTTATAGGTACGAGTTTGTTGTCGAACACTATTTGTGACTGTTGGCATTTTCCAAATGCAGTGATACACTTTCACATAATATTGTATTATTTTTAAATATGTATAAATATATATATATATATATATATATATGATATAGGTATACAACACATCATATTTTGTCTGTATAATTGAAATTATTGAGATATGTTTTTGATTTATCGGTTAGGATTAATGTTCATACGTCCCTTAAAACATAATGTATAATGTGCTTTTGTGATCATCTCCTTCTCAAAAAAAAAAAAAAACACTTGTAAACGGCACAATGACTATAATATATATGTGTACAAACGAAGTAGTGTCATAAAATTCCTGTTTTGAGTGTGGCGGCTTATTCGAATTTCGAAAAGGTCAAACATGGACAGTGCACACCCTATAGTCCGTAATAGTTCTTGATATCGAGACTTAATAAAATAAAAAAACAACTTGGGATCTATGGGTGTAGACTGTAGAGGGATTATCGTACGCCGTAATACACGATGTCGTTTTCATTGTTGGTGGACCGGCCCCGTCATATTACAGGTGGCGCAGACGATAAATTAAAACGGAAGCCTTCTCTCTCAATACTTTTTCTCAATTCTCAACTCGTTGTTTTCTCTCTCTCTTACCCACTCGTATTATTCTCAGATAAGCTGCTTAGGTGTATTACCAGATACAACTTATACCTGACACAATGAGTATAATACCTGTTTAAACTTGAATATTATCGATTGTCCATATTGTTCCGAATCGAATGAACGAATGTACACAATATATACCTATACTGCAGAGTACACCTAATTAAATACGTATATACCTATATATAAACTGATCATAATATGATTGGTAAAACTTAAAGAGGCCATCTGTACGTATATATATATATATATATATATATATATATAGATAGATAATATAATATTTTCAAAAGCTATATTTGAATAGATTATATTTTAAATTATTTAATTAAAACTATAATGAACAAAAGACAAAAAAATATATTGTAAAAATAATTTCATATGTTTTTTTTTAATGCATAGTTGATTAATAAAACTATACATTTGGATATTATTAAAAATAAGTAATAACTAATATGGTGTGCATGTCGGTGGGTATACGTTTATAATTATAGGTTCCTACAGAGCCACACAAAAAAATGCTTTGTTGGTTTACTATGCAAATCGATAGTGAAAACAGTTACGTCTGATTGCAGAAAATCGCTAAACATTTAGTGTTTTTTTGTAGTAGGTTGCTTAAATGGGATGCAGTGCCAAATTATTCTTACCGATAAAATTATTGTTGTTCGTTATATTCGAAAGTAATGTCAAAACGAAAGTGGTCTATAGTTAAACTTTATTCAAACGCGACATTCGATTTTAGAGCGTGTACCTATATATATATATATATATATAATATATAAGTAGGTAGGACCGTCCTACCTTGGTAGAGGCACCTTACCAGTATATTATAATGTACATATTATATACTTATTTACACAATATTTATGATCATTTTATGTACCTACTAATACCTACTCAATACAAAACTATATAACGATGGTGTAGCGCACAAATGCGGTGAGTGACATTTAGCAATTTGTTCAGTAGAGACGCTTGAAAGTTTACACCACTTTTACACAAATTTTCGATTAAAGCCATGGGAGTTTTTTATCAGTCATTTAGTTTTTATTATAATTGTGTCTTTTAACACGTTTGAAACTTCATGAATATATTAGTTTTATTGAAATACTTTTGTTGTAAGCGAGTATACCACGTCGTTTGAACACTAAACAAACACAATATATTATGATATTTGTGCATCATGTATGAAAAATGAAATTGAGAATTGTATAGAAGCGTACTTAACTCGTTTTCGCCACACCTGCGCAACGGAACCGTCGATAATAATACAATAATATACAAATAGATAAATTACAATATTATAATATTCGCCCAACACTCGGCTAATTCCGACGATTAAAACACTCGCCCAGTTCTTATATTAGATTAATTTTAACATATTCGTTGTAATAAAATAATTACAATACGTTTTATTGTACAACGAATTTTCGACGCGACCGCCGTCGAGGTGGTTCGCGCAAAAAGCGGTCGTCGTCGTGCCGTGCATATAGCATATATATGTATAGCGTATATATATATATATATACATAATATAATATTATATGTATCCGTGTACATAAGTGACTTTCTTGCGGGCGTACGTCGTCGTCGTCGTCGTCAGTTTCTAATGGTGTCCGGGGTCGTAGGTCACGGGCGGTGTGTACGATGACGGCTGAGGTCGCGGCGGCGGTGGGTTCCGGTGGCGAGCGGGTGGCGGGGAGCGGTGCGGTCGGTGCGGCGGGAAGCGGTTAGCGGGGTCGGCGGACGGAGGGGAACGCGTAGAAACGTTCATGAATGAACTCGAGAGCGGTCGAGTTTTGACGGCCTGGCGGCGGCGGCGGCGGCGGTGGGGCGCGCACACGCGCTTCTTCCGACCGAATAATATAGGTAGGTATTTTTTTCGACAACGCGCCCGCCGTTCTCGTGAATGGAGAGTCTGACTATTATCCCGGCTGGCTGGCTGGCTGACTGACTGACTGACTGACTCGGCGGGAACGCGGGCGCGTGGCCGCGACTCTCGGAATCTCTGCGGTGTTTAAACGCCGCGGTCGCGGGCACCACCTGCATGACGCACTGTACACGTATCGTGTACATTCAACGATGCTGCGGCGGCGCGTGCGCGTACGGCAGGTGGGGGGGGAGCCTTGTAATGCGCCGAGGTGGCTTATACATTTAATAAGACAATAACGCTCTATACGTTATAACGATAAATATAATAATAATAATAATAATAATGACGCCGTACACGACGTTGTATTAAGAACGGTGGCTCACAGATCGCCTAAATATTATGATTAAATTGTGCGAATAATGCGTGCGCCGAGTTGACAGATTTTACGTATAGTTACTATGTATATAGTGTTATAGATTTCCGTGTGTCAATTAAAAGTTTTTCTACGCTGGAAATAATTATTTTTCGTTTTAACAATGTTAAACGAACAGAAAGCACCTATAATATTTTGTGTATTGTATCTATATGCATACAATTTAAAATTGCTACACAAAAATCTTTACTAATGCAATATGCCTTCTACTATATACGCATGTATTCCTATCACAGACCCATTCATGTCGAAGGTCGTTTTCTACAAAATTATTTAGTTCTATCTTTGTATTTTTATATAGGTATGTAAGTAATAGGTGTAAGACTGTTATAAGTACCTTATATATATATATATATATATGAATGAGCAAAAGAGAATTCTCCGAAAACAATAGCATGAAATATATACAGTGACACCCAAGACATGTTTTTAGGTGTAGCAAGACATATTTTACCCACTTACCCCCCCTTCAAAACTCAAAATTGAATGGCGGTTTTTTTTTGTTATACTAATAATTAATATAACTTATTAACTAAATTAAAAAGCTACTTTATTGTACTCTTTAATATATTAAGTTAAATAAAAACTAATTTTTAATGAAATCGAATGTTAAATATATTATTTTTAGATGTTAATATTTCTGTAGATTATAGTCAGAAAAAAAAGGATAACATTCCAGTTCATTAAATTTTTTTTATAAAGATTTCATATTTTCGGAGGTTAAAGTTTAGGTACTAGGTAACATATATTGTAAAGACAAATTTTTGATCCAAGTAAAAATTAAGGAATTTAACAGTTATTTTAATTTTCCGAAAATCGGATATTTGGAATATTATGCTTCTTCTAATCAACCGTTCAATTGTTAATATTGATAGATATTAAGGTATCGAGGTATAGGGCTGTAAGTGATTAAAGCTATTTAAAAAGTGTCTAAGCGATTGAATTTAATTATAAAAGTGACGTCTATAGGTATATTTCCTAACGACTTACGGTTATTAAATATTTTTTTTTTGAATATTCTTTTCCTCTTATTTTCAATTTGTAGCGATTCCTACACCTAGTAATAAGGTTGGGCGCCGTTGAGTATATGAATAGTACCATACACACAACACACGCATTACGTATACCTAAATATAAAATATATAAATATGTATGCACTAAAAAAATGTTGTATAAAGGTGCAGATAAATGATGATAATAATAATGATAAAAATTATAAAAAGAGGTCGTCCGGGTCAATCGGGGAGGCGCACAAGGCACATCCGGAGCAGTGGGACACCGCTGCGGCGACTGTTCGTGACCGTCCAATATTCATAGTAATAATAATATGTACACCTATATATTATGATAAATATACGTCGTATAAAATAATATAACAACAATGATAATAATAATAATAAGACTTCGCAACATCGTGTAGGTAGGTAGGTACCGCAGTGGTATGTTATATGTGTCGTCAAAGTATTGTGTATAGTTGCACTCGTACATAAGTATATGGGATGAGTTTAAAACCGTTTAATGCAATATAACGATAGGTAGGTATGAATGACGATATTCAATCAGGCAATATTTTTTTTTATTTTTTTTTTGTACAGCTATAAATTATAATATATCTATAGAATTGGTAAATCATTTATTTACAGCTATATTATTACGTCACTCGGTACCTACGAGATGATTTGAGATTTAGTACCTATACAAGGTGTTTCAAAAGTTATATTATAGCCATTTTATCATATAAATATTCTTTATAGTATAAAACGTATCATACGAAAGTTTTTTGGTTAGGAAACATCTATTATGATTTTATGATTTTATAATTTTTTACAATGTTTTGGGGTCAACTGTAGTAATTCAAATGGACAGTATTTCACGGATCTATACTTTTTTTGTAAACATAATGTGGAGACGTTTTTAAATAAATTTTAGTCTATGAACAATATTAATTGATGCAAAATACTATGATTGAAAGATATCTAAAGTTTTTATAAATATTTTAAAGTTGACCGCTTAAAACCCCACTAAAATGTTGTAAAAAATTATAAAATGTACAAATCATTTTAGATGTTTCTGAATCAAAATATTTTCGTATCATACATTTTTCTCTATTTTGAATCAATAAAGTGGCAGTAACATAAATTTTGAATCACCCTATATACGTCTATTACGCTTTACCAATCGTTATTCGGTGTCCCCAATACGTTAAAATATTATATATTCAACCTCATAGAAAATAAGCTCTCAAAAGTCTACAAATAACCGAGGAACTTTTTTATTTGATAAGTTTGATTTTGGAAAAATTCCTTAGTTTTATAATATATAAAACTAATAATTTTAAATTCGTTTGTAATCATAGGGTAGCTTAGGTAGGTAAACGCAGGAAAAGTTTTGATTGTATTTTTAGAATTTACAAATAACTTTCCAAGAACCAAAATGACTTTTTTTTAATAAAATAAATAACAACATGCTATTTCAGTTTACTTATTTTTATATTTGTTAACATTTTTATATCCAATATTGATAATATTGATCAGCAGCATAATATGAGTCTATATAATTTTATTGCATAACCACGGAAAACATTAAATTCAAAATTAACTAATTATGTATAATATCAAATATTATTTTCTTATTTATTTAATTATGATTATCGACTTCGAACATATTGGATTTTAAAAACATCAATCATAGTATTTTTATAAATAGTTTTTGTAAGGTAAGAATTACAACACGTCTAAAACTAATACATAGTATACCTATAATATATTACTTAATTACTACAGATTCAATATTTTAATGCTAATAACTTTGTATTATTATTAAGTAGGTAATTATAATATATATATATATATATATACAATGTGTCCCGGGGCTAAGTGACGGCCGCCGTCATATGAAAGTATACCTAAAATGACGAAGAAATAACCTTTAAAGTGGGGGTCTAACTCTTTTTTTTTTTTTGAGTTATGGGCAATTTAAGTTTTTTTAAACCAAACCAAAACTACCACGGATTTTTTTATGTTACTCCGAAACTTTTCAACATTTTAACACAATTTTTTTTTTATTTTAAAGCTCTTTAATTGTCCTTTCAACCAACATACGCAATTAAACCAAACTTATGTAAATTATTATTATTAAATTGAAGAAAGTAAATTTTTTTTTATCAAAAGTTGGAATTTTTAAAATTAAATCTCGTATTACTCAAAATAATTCAATATTTACTATGGATTATTTTGGTTGTGTATTATTCTACAGAATAATACCTAGAATATCTTATAAGTTTGGTTTTCATATCTTTCATAATCGCAGAGTTATACGCACCTAAACATTACAGGTCTTTTGTGATTTTAATTATTGGAAATTTATAATTTTAT
>JACXSJ010001140.1:20897-70235 GCA_014851325.1 Pentalonia nigronervosa
TAATTAAATAACAA
Organism: Pentalonia nigronervosa; assembly: GCA_014851325.1. Classification (NCBI taxonomy): domain Eukaryota; kingdom Metazoa; phylum Arthropoda; class Insecta; order Hemiptera; family Aphididae; genus Pentalonia; species Pentalonia nigronervosa. Next base: position 20,912 of record JACXSJ010001140.1, read on the forward strand.
GGAAATAAATGTTATGTTTATACTTTATTTGATTAATTGATACGATTTTCAAAGTGTTCCCCACCTGATTGCAAACAAGCTTGAGCTCTAAATGAAACACTTTGTGTAGTCCTTTGTATTTCAGCATGATTTTGTCGTATTTCTTCTGTTGCTATATCAATGCGGTCCAATAATTGCTCACGGCTTTTGATGACAACAGCATAAACTTTCTGTTTCATGTATCCCCACAAATAAAAATCTAAAGGCGTTAGATCGGGAGATCGTGGTGGCCAAGCTATTTTACCTCCACGCCCAATCCATTGTGGATAATGCGTATTCAAAAATTGACGTACTGAACGACCAGAATGTGCAGGAGCGCCATCAAGTTGAAACCACATTACTTGGCGAGTTGCAAGTGGTACATCTTCTAAGAGTACTGGCAATATCTCTCGTAAAAATTCCAATAACCAAACTTATAAGGTATTCTAGGTATTATTCTGTAGAATAATACACAACCAAAATAACCCATAGTAAATATTGAATTATTTTGAGTAATACGAGATTTAATTTTAAAAATTCCAACTTTTGATAAAAAAAATTTACTTTCTTCAATTTAATAATAATAATTTACATAAGTTTGGTTTAATTGCGTATGTTGGTTGAAAGGACAATTAAAGAGCTTTAAAATAAAAAAAAAATTGTGTTAAAATGTTGAAAAGTTTCGGAGTAACATAAAAAAATCCGTGGTAGTTTTGGTTTGGTTTAAAAAAACTTAAATTGCCCATAACTCAAAAAAAAAAAAGAGTTAGACCCCCACTTTAAAGGTTATTTCTTCGTCATTTTAGGTATACTTTCATATGACGGCGGCCGGTCACTTAGCCCCGGGACACATTGTGTATATATATATATATATATATATATATATATATATATATATAATAATACATATTAAAAACGGTGATCAAATGGGTACCACTTTGCTATATATTAGTTGTCGTGTAGGTCACTGAAATGGATGTGCTAAATTTAAATTTAATGATTTATATAATTATTATAGCATACGAAAATCAATTCTGATCGAAGACGGTCTATCAGCCTATAATACTAAGTAAATCATTGTATAATAGTATTGCTATTAAAGTAATATTTATTCTAATTTTAGTAATACAGTAGGTTGAATTAATTTTTGCAGAATCATTGCATTTTAAAATGTTATTGTGTATATAACATTTTCAAGTACCCACGAATGATATTTTTAAATTACAACAAAATAACTAAAATTGTTATTATTTGTTTAAATATCTAATCTCGTCCAAATTCGAACCTAAAATATCTATAAAAATATGTTTGTATACTTTTTAGATTCTTTGGTTACAGTATGAGTTACTTATGATAAACCTTGTATTACATTTTCAATCTTTAGCTATAAAGATTGAACATTTTATAAATTATTAATTACAAAATTATTTGCATTTTTTTTTTTTTTTGATTTTGACGAATTTTGTTAAAATTTAAACTTTAAATGCTACTAAAAAATATCGTACATATGTATCTTTAATATTTTTAAGTTGCAATGATAACAGTTTATGAGGAATCTTGTATTCATTTGTCAAGTTTTTTGACCCATAGAAAAATTTTCTATCCGCATTTATAGAAAAAAAAATTTCAAATTACAAACTTTTCAAAATATGATGATGTACCTAGTTACTTCATAATATTATACCTATATATACGCATGATGCTTATAGTACTATAGTATTTTTTATTTAGCATCATTCAATAATTTTGATTTGTTTGTATAAGTTTTCTTTTTAGGTCAAAAACCTCGAAAATTCAATATAAGGTTCTTTGTTGGTTATTCTTATAGAATTTAAAGAATGTTAAAAATAAATAGTCAAGCCTTTTTTTTACAAGTGTTTGAAGTTAAAATGTTGACCAAATATTAGTATATCTTTTCAACACTCATAATTATTCAGCTTCAATAAACTACGTTTACATCTGATCATATTATGATTAATTATATAAATAAATACCTATGATATTATGGTATAGATTATAAATGATAATACTTATTAATAATTATTAATAATAGTTTAATAAGCATTTTATCTTTAAGATCACATAGTCGTAAATTAAATACATTTTAATGTGTATAATTTATGTCTATTATTAAGAAATTCCTTGGAAAAATAGGGTTGGGGCCAATCGCGGAAAAATTCAGTCACTGTATACTTGACTTTAATTGTCCAATCAAATGATCCTTTAGATGTTAGCACCAAATCAGAGCTATAAGCATAATAGGTATATTATACACTCATATTTTATTAGGTAGATACACGTTTTATAAACTCGTGATCAGTTCACTGGTGATTTAATTCATGATACTTTGTCCTCGCAATCACTTAACCGATACAAGTGTACAAATTGACAATTGGGCTATTATAAGACAAACTATCAACTGATAGATATAATTAGGAATCACATCTTAAGTTACAATAACATATAAAATGCTTGACACATGGTTAATGTTATACAGTAGTATTAATATATTTTAAGTATTTATTAACCATTTTTATTTTAAATTATTACAATCAATAAATAGTGATAATTTTATATTATTTTTAGAATATTAAAAATAAGCGCTCACGACATAATATAGCATTAAGATTAAAATTTTTATTGACATATTTTGCACCTGAAGCCTAATAAATTATGGTACTAAACCTAACACAGTAGATATAAAAACATTTTATAGTGTTTAATGTTTATTGTGGTTTTAGATACACAAATTCTAATAATAAAAGAGTTAACTACGACTGAATTCGGACAGTCCTGAAGCTTAAAATAAGTTAAATTTGAAGGAGTAATATATAGTTTTATTTGAAAATGAAAATGTGTTTTTTTTTTTTTTTGGTGCAACAATAATTTATTTTTATTTACGAATAGCTGTCCAACACAGAATATGTTATACACACTATTTTTAAATTAATGCTGTATTTTATTTTTTACTAATTTTCTGTGTTGCATTTTGTTAAATTATATTTTTAATTTTATGTTGAGTGTAAGTTAGAATAGTCAAGGTTTAATTATAACCAGATTTAAGCTACATATAAAACACTTCAACTTTTACTTTTAAAAAATTATTTAACTTTAAGTGTAATGAACTTTTATGTGATGTAATTTTTTTTTAGATGCGATAACTGAAATGTTTATTTCACGTTTGCTGTATGCACGCAAACTTTAATTATCAAGTTCAAGGCTAATCTATCATTTCTGAATAGCAAGCATTAATTATTAAGTTATTTCTACGTTTTGTCTATATCTATATGTTTAAGTGACAGTAGTCTGTGGACGATAAAAATTACAACATTATTAAAATCTCCAGCGGCTAAGCCACTTATTTAACTAAAATACAATTATTTATGGTAGGTAGGTAATATAAAATATATATTTAAACACAACAATTGTTTTTTATAGTTTTTAATCGGTGACTATGACAGCTCGACAATTATACAAATGAACAATTTATAATTGTACACATTTTACTAATTCTTTAATTTAATTTTTAATTTAACACTGCAGTTTTAGGATTTGCTCTATAGGAATTATATTGATGTAATATGTTGAAAATCTAAACATTTTTAGTATATTATAATGTTATACTAATAGATACTATTTATATCTAAAGTACCAATGCATTATTTTATGAAACGCATAATTTGTTTATAATAATATTATATAATACGTATGTATATTTTTTATTAAATTAAGACTTGAACATCATAGGATATTAGCCTAGAGTACATTTGAAAAGAAAAGATAAATAAAAATAAATAGAAGCTTAACAATTTGTGTTACAACTTAATGACTAGACTAGGTATTTAGGGTACTAGATTTTTACAATGTTAGAAGAAAGATTGATCCGTGTATCTTGGTACTTTGAGCAGTCTTGAATGATGTGTTGCACGAACAGGTCAGCTTAAGATATGTCGCATATGGGTGGAGGATTTTTGTTGATGAGAAAATAATGAGTTGCGAAGGAATGTCAGATTTTGGCTCTTGTAATGACTACTTCTTGTCGTCTGGTGAAGTATTCAGGAAAGAGCCATTTTTTTGTATTTTTTATTGATACTTTTGAGTTTTTTATTGTATGGAATAAAGTCCCAATAATTTTGTCATGTCATGTATATTTTTTGTTTTATGGATGATTTGATGTCATTTGTAGATCGATGATTATTGGATAGGATTAGTGGATTGTTCTGGTCGCGAGGTTAGCTATCTTATCAACCATCTCGTTGCCGGTTAAACGCGTGAAGGGGATCCTATGTATATTATTTTACTGGAAAAGTGTTGAATCTAGGCAATTTGGCATCTATAGAATACCAAAAGTAAATAGGAAAAGTGTAACATTTATTTAATGACTAGGTGTTCTACAGAATTCGAACTTTAAGTTGGAAGTGTATAAAATTGATATAAAGTCATACATTACAAGCATGGTCAGATAAACAAATTAACCAATAGAATTCGGTAGTACGGTATGAATCTGGAACTCAATGTAGACAGAGGACACGGAAATGATCGAAATATTTTAGCAGTTGTTGTTATAGAGGTAAACATAAAATAATACATAGTTATTAAGTCATTCTTTTTATTGTTTATGAATTATGATAATTTCAGGTAACAGTTGATAGGTATATCGTTGGGGAACAACGGAAGGCTTTTAAAACTTTGTAACGGAGCAGGTAATAGACACTAGATAGCGAAATCAACAACAACGACAAAACAAGCACACAATTACAAGAATACGAGTCAATAGAGCGCGCTATTTACTGATAGAGATATCGTTCTATATTTAAATACATAGTATATTAGGTAGAAATACAAAGCTATGTACTAATACGGCGAGGAATAGAAAGATGTATAAGAGCCAGGCGCAACAGAACCTAATACTATTCAACACTTTCCTACCTTCGTTTCAGAACCATCAACATAAATAGAATTGGATCAAAGGTTTTCCTCCGGATGTTAGGTACATATTATATGTATATACTTCAGGCGGTTGCACTTATTCGAGTTGCCCATCTTAGTGGTTATATACATAAATACCCTTACGGTTCGCTGATATTTATTCAAGTTGTCCGTTGTGTATCTATGTCTGTCTCTCTCTCGGACCAACAGACCAAACGACCAACTCATAAGGACAAAACTGATTCCACCCACACCGGATGATCGCGCGGCATACATCAACGGCGACATGATGAGGAAGCAACATCGAACCAACGGCTGACACAGCGCGAATACCGCACCATGAATACCACAACCTTCATCTTACACGCAGTCAACAGTGTCGCGAAAAATCTAAACAAACATAAAGTATTATTTATCGAATACAGACATTGTAATAAAATATTTATATATTTTAGTAACTAATTAAGAATAAAATCAAATGTTTATTGCTATATTAGTTATTTGTTTTTTATGGGCGGACCGTCTCAGATGGGTTCCGTCACAACTTTATACTCAAGTAGTCAAGCCTCAAGGACTCAATTTAAAATGCATGCCAATCAAATTTAGTATTGATTGATGAAATTCCAATGAAAAATACGTCATCTGTTTTACGAACAAAAGCAACCTTATACAGTCTACGGAAAATGGACAAAGTTTTGTCAAATAAACATGTCAAATCAAAATGTCAATTCCAAAAAATATTTTTGTGTAAAAGTAATATTTTATGCAATTCAAAATATCAAGCATCAACTGTTTATGCTGCGATAAACAAATAAATATAATATCATATATAAGTAATATAATCAAATAATAAACATATTTAAAAATAAATTAAAATAATAAATATATTTTGATTGAACACTATACAAAATTTCATATTTAACATATATAGTATTGGTATTCTATAGGAATCATAGGAATTGTATAGAATACTTAGGCATAACATTAAAATTTAATACATTGCCAAATAGTACAAGGGATTCTATATAACGCTTAGGATTTCTATAAAAAATGCCTTTATTCAACATTTCGAGGATAACATATACACCAGAGGCGGCCAGAGGTCGATCTTGAACGATTTTAAAGTCGATCTTTGTTAGAACTTATTATTATACATTAGGTACCTATAAGTTATAGTTATAAACATTTTTCGAATTAGCCTGTTTGTGTGAAATGGCATTTTCTCACATGAATGTTTTATAAAACCTAAATATTGAATCACACTTTTTAAAGATTACCTCCATTTAGCGGTCAGTGCGATTTTCCAGATCATGGTATTATTTAGCGGAAATTAGTGCTAGAGTTTTTTCGCTAACTTCATGCATCTTTATAATCAATTAGCCAATGACGTGTTTTTACACCAAGAGTTTGATGTTAATTTATTTTTAAAATATTTAGATTTTTAATATGAAACACTCATTTTTATGTAACCTTACGTTATAATATTATCATTTATATATTTTATCAGTTTATTAGTTACTAATATTAATTAAAATAATACTTAAAAATAAAAAATAATTTTTTTTTTACGCGAGTCGATGCTTAAAAGAAAAATACACCTCAGTAGAACTTAAACAAAAAAAGTTTGGCCACCTCTGATCAACACTATACAGTGTCTCACGAAGATCTGACATACTCGTATAATGGAATAACTTTTGTTGTATTTAATATTCAAATTTTTTTGTTTAACTTATAGACGCTAGCGTTACATGTATAATATAAAAAATAATGTTTTTATTTTTTAATAGTGAAAATAAAAATTTTTTTTTTTGAAAAATGTAAAATAGCTAATTTGTAAATATGATTTTTAGAACAATGTTGAAGGTAAAAATATCCCTTAAAGTACAATAGTTTATTTTCTATAGTTTTTTGAAATTTTTGGAAATTTGAATTATTTTCTCCTTTATTGTAATAAAATAAACCATTATCATCAGTTATTATCAATAACTAGTTAGACTATTATCGATTTATTTTTTAAAAAAATGTTTTATCAAATTTAAAATTGTTTATTTTCACTATTAAAAAATAAAAACATTTTTTTTTATATATACATGTAGCACAAGCGTCTATAAATTAAACAAAAAAAAAAAATAAATAAATAAATAAATATTGAATATAATAAAAGTTATTCCATACCTATGTCAGGTGTTCGTGAGATACCGTGTACTGTATCTATGGATAATCAGTGGCGAAAATAACTATTTTTACAGGGGGCAAACTTAGAAATTTACCAGCCGGCATCTCCCGCCACCATCATTAACCAATTATGAGTTTTATGAATTAATCATACAATAATACATTTACAATATAATTATATAAATATAAATAACCTTAATCAGCTACTAGGATTGAAAAACGTGAGCTGGATCTCTAGATCTCTATAATTGTTTCAATTAAACACGCGTTAGGTCCTCGGTGTTATACTCGATTGGGTCAGTGGTAATATTTTACCTTAATGTTGTTGATAACGATGATAATACTCGAATTGATACTTTACTTGAAATTCAGAATGAAATTTACATATCACTTCAGATCTCAGCAACACAGCTGAAATAGAAATTTTTTGAAGAAAGACAATGAATTGTTTTACAAGTAGAGAATTGATCCGGTAAAGTTTTTGAAAGATGTGTCTTTTAATTTCTTCTCTAATTAAAAAAAAAAATATATTAATCACGGACAAAAAAATAATAATTCAAACTATGTGTATTAATGTAAATTTTATGAAAAAAAAAAAAAATGAAATAATAATTTTAATATTTTAACAGGTAATTATTTTTATACATATTAGAGTAAAGTAAAAAATTAATAAACATTGTATACAGATTAGAATAAAGTAACAAAAAAAAAAAAACAAAATTTTTGGAAGACTCTTGGCCAATACTTCCACATGGTGTCTCCTGGGTAACGCTAATAGGCTACAGTAACCCAACTTAAGTTTTATTAAAACCAGTATCCTAACTTATGAACTCGAAAAAATACGTCGGGATCCAATTCGTGCCATTTTTAAATTTGGGACCCGACTCAAGGGCATTCACTAGGATCCACCATATTATACAGTATACACACGTACCTATCAACAGGTTTTTTTTGGGTGGTGAGGGGATAAATGTCCCCCCTCTCCCGCTCCCTACTCTCGGGGGTTCGCACCACTACGGCTATAATGTATACACACTCATCGTACAATGATCGAGAGTGCACGCACTGCACACACATAATACTATAATATATATATGTATAGTTACGCACAGCACAGGTAATTGCAAATCTGTCGCCAGCACGAGGAGAGGAAACATTATACGTTAGGTTCAAGGAGGACTGAATTGGTGGGGATATAGTTTATCCGTAGGCAAAGTACTACAAATTGACCGGACGTATCTGTATCGGGTTTTATGGTAAATTAATGCTAATGGAGTTGCATGTTTTCCCCTGTGTATAAAGTCGTTCGCACACACATTCCCAGGCGGGTGTACATGTTGCGTATGGATGTGTGCAGACGATAGGCAGGTACAGAGATGCTATAAAAACCTCGTCGGAAAGTGGACTTTTTTATTTTAATTATTATTATTATTATTACTACTATTACCTACTACTACCCACTACAGTGCGTATTGCTATAACACACTTGGTATAACGGCATCGCGACCTTTTATTTCCTTCTTAATGAGTAATGACCCGCACAAACCAGGCGACTTTACGACGATGGTGAACGACGATTATCTCTGTATAGCTTACTCGCTCGCTCGCTTTCTCGCTCATTTCCATTCTATATCCTTCCGTACACCGCACGTAGACACCTGTATCTACGATCGGCAACAATATGTAGTGCAATCGTCGCGGTCGGTAATTAAAAATTCGGCCCGATGTAGATGATACAGGATTAATATAATTAATACCGATTGTTTTATATTTTTGGTTAACTTTACCCAATAATAATACGGTAGATCCATCAATTGTATACTAATGGTATTTAATTTGTATATAAAATTAACAGATTAAAATCTGTCCACGTATCTCGTTGATGCCAAACAGAAAAACCACCTTTAGTTAATTAGCAACAGTCAAATAATATCAATATGACAATATGAGATTCGAGGCTGTTCATTAGAGGGTGCAAGGAAGTGGCACGTCATCCCTCCCCTTCTAGACAAATGATTTTTCTTTATCATCATTAAATTAATTTATTCCTATTATCGTTATTTAGGTTCGTTTGAAAAAAATGAAACTGTGTGGTATCGTCTGACTTACTATTTTTGTTACGTATGTGTACATGGTTTACGTAGTTCATGATAACATTTGATAAAACAAATTTTTTATGATTGTCACCCCCTCAGGTTTTGACAGATGGGTGCCCTTGACATGAGACTAAATCCAAATATTTTTGCCAAATAATAGATATACGAATTCTATGGGTAAGCGTCTTGCACGGGCACCACGCACTTGCACGCGATAAGAATATTACTTAATAAGTGTCTAAGACTATTAGACTAATTAAAAATTTAAAAAAACTAATAGATAAACTAATTCTAAATTTATGTTTTATAAAATTTTACTAAAGCCAATATGGACCTATATAGGTATAGCTATAATATTCGCCTATGGTATAGATCTCTGGAGTTCGGTAATAATCTCAAAAATCAATAAAATACATCTTTCTAAACATTCAAAATGATATAAGCTCTTCATACTATTCTTGCTGCTCTATCTTCATATATTTTCTACGACACGTTCCGCACATACAGACCTGCGAAATTAATAAATAGCTATCAAGTATAACTTACTAATGATCATAAGAAACTATAGTAACTTAGCGCTTTACATTTTTTTAATTTTGTAGTAAGTACAACTTACGAGAAACTTTGTATTGTTTACATGTTTGAGCCATATAAGCTTTAAAATTAAAAGTGTTAAGAATTTTTAATTACAAAACAATTTGCAAATTATCATTATTTTTATGAATTGTGACGTTGTAGTATTTTCGATACATTTAATTTTCTGTAAGAAAAACTTATGATTTATGACACAAACATTTTATCATAAATAAATTGAAAAAGAAAATGAAATGAGTAGTACATTTCAAATGTCTATGTATAGCGAAAAAAAGAGTACAAAAAATATATCATGCCTAGAAAATGCTAGTATAATAAGTATTTTGTGAACCGTGAACAATTCAAGTTTCTACAATTTTTCGTTTTTGAATAAATTATAACAAAAAAAGCCAGTTTTTCCAATTTCTTTTTTTGTTCTTCTCAATTATTTTTGAAAGTACCGAATACATTTTACTTTTGACAAAAAAAATAGCGGATAAATCTAATTTACATTTACAATAGTATATTTCTTATTATTTGCTTATCAATAGATTATACTCAGCCAGCTGAACCAGAGGCGGATCTATAAGTGAATTCAGAAGGTCAGTTGACCCACAGTTAATATTTGCAGACAAAATTGGCCTCTTAGCGACTTCACCTCTTTACAGACCTTGGGTAGTTGGACACTTGAACCCTTGGATTTACTTGAAAAAATAATGTCATGATACATCAAATTCACACTTATTCAGTTCATAATTTTATTTATATTTTATATTATATCGTTTTTGTAGAAAGTTGAGCAAATCATATTTTATCATGTAGCCGTACGTTCGCAGAACTGGCGAAACTATATTATAATATGTTATATAATCTGATGTAAATCTGTGGTCAGATAGTAATAGTCTATAACTATCTCTCCCCCATAGATATAACATTATATAAGCCCATGATCTTGTTATTGTAACGAAATTAAAGCTATAATTAAAAATGTGTGAGATATTCTCAGCGACACGTTAATTTCATTACAAAGACCACGGGTCTATAAAATTGACTGTGCATAGCTCATGGTGGATATATTGAACGATATTAACAAATAAAAAATATTGCATAAAATATTAAAATGTCAATGTATAGGGTATTTTATTATCTATTAAATTAGTATAGTTATCAAAGTGTGAAAACTATATACTTTTACAATACTAAGCTGAATTTTTGAAAATAAAAGTTGATTTCATTCGTTGAAAATTTAACCGATTTCAAAATTGGTTTTTCTCCATTTTATAAATAATTAACACTATAAAATAGTTATTTTTTGTTTTTAAAAAAATAAAAAAATATTTGAGGCGTTTTAAAATTTTTTTTTAGACTATGATGGTGAAAGGGAGGTTTTTAGTCATATATTACATTTAAAAAAAAATGTACTAGGATATCTGCATTATATTTTGAATTAGAGCTATACTGACTTTCCAATTAATTAACATACCTACTGCAGTATACACATATTACATATTATATGATCATTTGTGTTCTTTTATTACAAGGTATAGATTTCTAATCCATTTTCAGCCCTTAGAAATAACCACTCAAAATGGCCTGACCCACAGTCAATGTGACCACATTTTTAACTCTATTGTTTGGTAATCATTTGTTGTTATCTATGATATTGTGACTGTGACCCCTGTTGCTGTTGTTGCTATTTCAGAAACCATAATAAAGACAAAGATTGAAGTATTTTTACTTTTCCTATGTCGACACAGAAAAAAATCGTTCGTATATTAGAAGTTTTGTTATAATGAGTGATGATAATAATATATTTTAGTAATATATAATATAATCTGTAGCCACTAACTCGTTGCCCGTGATGAATTATATGCCCGTGGGGCGTGGATTTACCACTTCTTCAACGCCGTTGAATGTGAACTGCTCTGATTTTTAACATATACCTAATAATTAGGATTTAGTTTGTTTTAACCAAACATAAAATATAGGTCTAAAATTATTTTCAATTATAATAAGTAATAACTATTTCATTTTCTGTAACCAATGGTAATACCACACACAAAAAATAAAATAAATATTGCGGATTTCCGTTTGTCGAAATAAAATGTCTGTATGAGCTCGTCTTTAAAATGCAAATTTTTTAAAATCCTTTCTTATTGCACTTTCTTATAGCGTTAGAGGAACCATTATTCCAAATTTCAAGTTCATACGTTTTGTAGTTTTTGAGAAGTGGCAATTAGTGAGTAAGCAGTATTTGGTTTTTTATAACAAAATAACACTTTGCTCAAAATTTAAAACACGATAATTTCAAACTTGCAGATAATCCTATTTTAATATCTTCCTACAACTACTATAATATGTTATCAATAATATTTATCAGTAAAATAATTATAGTAATAAATGAAAATTATTACAACGTTACATATTATTATGAAGGTATATATAATATAATAGTTAAATATATTTATACATAGTGTGTACATTTTTATGCATCTATAACATTATAACGGGTGTATTTAATTGCAATCCTAATCCTTATTATAATACTGTATTACTTTTTTATTCCGATTAAATTTATTTATAAATGAGACAGACGTCTTAAAACGGAAAATGATAATCAATTGAGTTTGAAATTTAATTGCGAACAAAATTTAAGTCACTGCACATAGTATATTTTTGGATTTTATAACATGACAAATTTGCCTAGATTATATTTTATTATTTATGTGTGTTTTTTGACGTTTTGTTTTTCTATTAATTGCCTTACTTAAGTTGTACCACATTTCTCTGGATTTTAAATGATAGGTACAAAAAAAAAACTTAACACATTTTTTATTTCATTATTTTTATAAACTAATGGTGTCCAGAAAAATTTGAATGCTTAAATTAGTTAAATTATCAGGATATTTTATTATACAATAATGTCATTAACCGTACAATAATAAAGTGATTCCAGTACCGTTTAAAAAAAAATATATATTATGTCTGTAACGATTATTCAAAATCCATAATTAATGTGCTGATATTTACAATTTTTTTTTCTTAACACACTCCTAGCAAGGAATGTCTACGACGCCTTGTATGCGCGTATGTTGGAATTTCGAGTTAAATTGAAAAAAATAAATAAATAAACAACACTACAAGGATCTGTGGCCGAACAATTCTTCATTAGCATATTCAGTAGCACTCGGTACACAGGATGGTGATAAACTGTTGTTTGTTCAGCTATCATGTGTTGGTCTAACACTTCTTCTGTTACGCCTTCGACGTGGCCCCTGTATGTGTAAAAAGAGAAATAAAGAATCTGTGTGTGTGTGTGTGTGTGTGTGAACACACATATTGTAATCGTTCAGACACCTCTTGGGCAGTCGATAATGAGCAAACACACCGAAAAGAAGTCGCGAGTTGTTTTTTTTACCTTTTTAATGGACGTTCTTTTTTGGAATTATTTTTAAACACCGGAAACGAGACGTTTACATCGAGAAGCATAAAATTTACGATTATTATCTTGACCGTGCAATGTCCTCAGGTAGTATATAAAATCAAAGCAGCCAGCTCGACCGACTATATAATATTTCAAATACATAATATATATTTTGTTAAAAATGTCTAGGGTCTATAAAACACTCTATTACACTTAAATCATAATACCTAGTATACTTAATAAATTAAGGTTATTTCATTATAACATTTTTTCACAATCAAAACATTACTAATTGTCGATTATATTTTTGAACTATAAAAAAATATGATATGAAACAAATAATGCCTAATAAACGTTTTGGATATTATTTTTATACATTTATAACCACTATACCTGCGTCCTGCATTAAAAAAATGTCTTCTTTATATATTTTAACTCTGACGACTAATGTACATAAATCCGACTTTTTTTATCACTTCTACAAGTCGAGTCGTATTAAAAAAGATAATTTAAATTGATGGTATTTTATTAAACATTTATGCTGACCATGACTATAATAATAATTAGTCTATATAGTATAAAATATACAATTAAAATGTTCTCTCTATCATCGCATGGAAATTTCATCTAGGATATTTTTTTTTTTGTTTCGAAAATGTATATTAGTGGTACTGCCATATTAGTCATAAATTAATATTATAGTTACGAGCTAAATTATAATAATAGATTTCAGTATAACATATGCGGGCGTGTGTAATGTTCTCGTACAGTCTTACGCATTTGTGCATATGTCATAAATTCGTAACTGATAAAATATAGTATAGATTTCAAACAAAACTATTACAATACAGTCTCGACAAAATTAAAATTGTTAATTCTTAATAATTATAAGTAGTGCGTTTTCAATTTTTAAAAATTAATTGCACATATCAATAACATTATCTGGATCATACATTTATACGGAACACTTTTTAGATTCTAAATAAAGGGCATACACTTATATAATAATGTTTTTTTCATACCATATTTTTCAAGCAAAAGTAAAAATGCTCCATAAGTTTTATAAGCACCTCTTTACATATTATAGGTAGATAAAATTAGCTTAAAATTCTAGCATAGATTGTACTTTTGAAGAGACCATTTCTCAATAATTTAAGAGTGATATAAACTTCGGATATTTAAACTATTTTGAGTTTTAGATTCTGAGTGAAGCGAGAAATCTATTGATTTTACAACGATGTGTGTTTTTTTATATTTTTATATAAGTCTTAGATTTTGAGCTGGAGCAATGAATGTATTGATTTTACAACGAAGTGTTTGTGTGTTTTTGTTGTTGTTAAATTTGCTTTTTTTGTTCCTTAGATTTGAAATTGTAAAAGGTATACACTATTATAACCGAAATAACATCATAATTATTGTTTCAGTATGTTAAATATATTTTGAAATTAATTATAGGTAGGTGCGTATAAAATATATGAAATTCTACATACATTTACATACCTATTAAGCACTTGATGAAATTTTTAAAACGTTCCATAAAATATATTGAAGATGAAAAACTTAAATATTTTTAAACATTAATTTCATTTTAATTTATAAAAAAAGAGTTTCGTACAATAGATATTATATGAATTGTGGTTATTGTATAGATTTAAGTTCGAACAATGTAAACAAACTTTAATTTAGTTAACAGTTAAGGTTTAAACTATAGCTACCCCTTAAAAGCATGATATTTATGACGTTAACATATCTTATCAATAATTTGACAGCTTATATCTTTTAAAAACGACGTCTATTGTTTGTAAAATTGGGTCACTACCACTAAATGGTCAGATATACAATTAAGATAATAATTACAAAAATATAAGTTTGTTTTTAAAAATGAACATTATTTTGATATCAATTATATGTCAACAAAATAATTTGCGTGCAATAATCTTATCAGATAATAATTATAGCTTACTTCAAAGCTTTCTAATTGAATTTTATGAAGCCGTTTTTATGTTTCAAATGCTGAAATTATATGTTATAGAAACTATTTAAATATGTATTATAGAATTTTAAGGACACAATAAAAACGCACGTGACTATGTTAAAAATATTAAGATGAATACCTGGATTAATACTGTAATAGTATTTATGTGGAGTTTTGAAGAGAGTCTGAAAGTTTGTTGATAAATTAAAGAGATTTGTTGTATGATATAAAATATGAAAGCACAACATTAATATATAGCTTATAGCAAACCAAATAAATACACAGTCAACATGAATATATTACTAATTTTTTATAAATTAAATATTTGTATTTACCTATTTATTTATAATTAAAAACAATTTCATTAGCCTAACCTAACCTATCGTAAAATTTTATACAACAGATGATTTTTAATGTAGAGTATTTTTTTCAATTAGAATATTTTATTCCATACATTGTAATTATATATATTATTTACATATATATATTATTATTTATTATTATATATATTTATTTATATTTATTTATTTATACATGATACCTTCTAAAATTGTTTTTAGTAGAACACGACTGAAGTAAGTGTTAAAAATGCCCAATGTCATTTATGATATGTAAATATTAATATAAAACAAGTGGAGCACCTGCCTACAATTTTTTTTTTTTTTTTTTTTATCATATTTACCATTATAATTTCAAATCTTATACAGCAATATTCTCATTATACGAGTGGGCATACGTATATACTATATATATATATATACGTATATATAAATTATTAAAATGTAATGCAAGTTTAAAATTCAAATTCAAACAGATTTTAGTATGTGATTACTTTATTGTCGCGTGAAATGTAATTATATTTTTTTCACGTACATCCGATTAGAGCATAATAATCGATTAAAAATTGGAAAATATAATAAGTAAATTATTTCTTCAAGTCCAGTGTTTGACCATGCCCGTAATAGATGTATAATATGGTAATTGCGACAAGATGTGGCCGTTTCATTAACTTCACTCGACCATTGTGTTATGAATTTAGATGTCAGGGATCAAAGGTCTCCAAGGTCTTATTCGTTCAACCGAAGTTTATATTCTATTAACGTCGCTGCAGCAATGTGCGATGGTTTCCGAACCGTCGTAGACTTTTTCTTGTTTACCGCACATTCCGTCGATGCTATTGCTATAATGAATGTCCCTATTTGCGCAACACCCGAACGCCAATAGATATATATATATATATATATATATATATATATATATATATAGTGCTTATAATAAGTAGTAACTCATGAATAAAACACTTACCTACCTCTTTATCTCTGCGAACACCATAATATTGTATAATATAATGCGGTGTTTTTCGCACGTTTTGACGAGTGCTGTTGTTTTAATAATAATTGTTTAATATTGACTGTACGCCCTAAACGGCTATTACCTATAACACCTGTGTATAATTCATATATACGCCATAATATATATTTCGAAATCACTAAAAAATAACGATCCAATTGCTCTCACGCCCTTCCCTCCTACATATATGATCATTTATTAAAATTGACATTATAACGTTTTGTAATGTTTTTTGTCGCATAATACGTGCAATGAGCAATGACCGTATTATATTACTGTAGTCACTGGTCATGAACTGCAGTGCAGTGGCATATTTACGGAAAGGACTGCTGAGTCTGGACCCCCTCCCATCATTGTCTTATATTTTGCAGTTTTATTTTATTTTATTATTATATATTTTTAATTTTTATATAATAATTTATAAATTATAATATTATGCTTTTCACACGGCTGCCACATAACCTAACTCATTAGGTTACCATTATTAATTATACGATTGTTGTTGTAAACATTTGTCAAAACTTCTGATGATTTTCGTTTATCAGTATTTAATAAACAATCTTGATTATTTTTGTTATCAGTTTAGTATACTGAATATACCGATCAACGGATGATATTTATATTATTAATTATTATTATTTTGCGTTTCACTTTTGTGACTAGTTTTTTTTTTTGTTTTTAAAAAAATTTAAACAATACAAAATCTAAAATAACATCATTTTTTACAAAGAAAAACACATCTATCACACTTATTCGCTTGGGCCTGCAGGCAGTATAGTTAGTTAATAGTAAAACCGAGACTGCAAATAAATCAAACGAAAACAAAAAATATTAATATTTTAAAAATAAATAATTATAAAACAGTTACTTTTTTTTTATGCATTGTAATAAATCGAGAATTCATATTAGAGTGTATAGTTTAGGTGTGAAGCACCCCCACCTTGTATTTGGAAAATCACATTGACCTCCACCCAAGAAAAATTCTAAATACGCCACTGGAACTGCCGTTTCAATTCGGTAGGCTCCGCGGAGTCGCACGTCTTCACTTCAAAAATATATCATAATACGAGAATTATTAATTAGGCTGGGATTCCAATGCACTTTGCATTGTATTTTAAAGCAACTACGCGATGCTCGTTTTATATCATATGCGTTTCATGTATTTTTTGAATAAGAATAAAAAGTTTTTGTTTTGCGTTTTTGGGCATTTTTTGTTTTTGAGTACAAAATTTAAATTTGAAATTGTATTTTAAGATTTTTACACGGATTTCATATCGATTAAACAAACTATAAAGTGGGTTCTTGTATTATATTATTAAAAATAATTGTTTTTTTAGATTAAAGAAGTTCTGTAAAATTATCAGTTCTGTCTATAAAACTTTTTTACGGTCCTTTAAAATTTGTATAATAATAAATTTATCAATTATCGTTCACATCAAAATTATTAAAAATAAAATAAATTTTAGTACATTTTCTTAGAACATTTAGGGTGTAAGAGAATTTTTTGGTTTTTTTTTTCAAAGCATGCAAGTCCGAACCCAGCTAGCTGATTATTACCCTACTTGCGTTTCACGTGATTTGAAACTACGACCAAACATAATATTATAACCATACATGACAATCGACAACAACTATGCACATAAATCACCACAGCGCGCGGCGCCACCGTTAACAACGATACGACGTGCTTGCACATTTAACGTCCTGCGACATATTATTGCACATTACAGGAGGTATATATATATATATATATATATAACCTATTATATATACAATAATATAATATGCTATGCTGACACCATGCCCAACATAATATTGTATAATATTATTTAGGTATCGGGTATGTACAATATACCGCATACGTAACTGTACATATAAATTATTATTGTTATTATTATAAATGCACACAACACTTGAACGAGTATATTATAATATCGTTATATAAAGATGAAAGTATAGGACCTGTGTTCTCGGAGAAGAATAAATAATGAAAAACAATTTTTTTTTTTAGTTAACAATTTTACAGACATTTATTTTTTTAAATATTGTACACATAAAATATAAAAAGAAGAAAAATACACGTCAGTCATAGAAGACAGAACATTAGACACGTAAAATATAATATAATAAATATTATAACATCTATTTTTAATTTTTAATTTTTTTATACAAGTATAATAAAATCAAAATAGTAATATACACTTATACATAAACATCAAACTTCACAAACTAGATAGAAAAAATCTTTTAATTTATAATAACAACGATATAATATAGTAACGTTTTTTTTTTGTATATATAAATATGTATAATGTATATAACAAATGTTTGGCAGCTCAAAAATGGAATAATTTTGCCTGCCATGCGCTTTAAACGTGTCAATTTTAGATAAATTTACTGTAATATAGATTGTCAAATAATTTTAAGTAATAAATACATAATATTTATAGGAGTATCATGTATTTATATGAGTGAGCGTGGAAAAAGTCCTAGCTAAGTTCACTTTCTATCCTGAAAAATGAAAACACGGGTTCTCCTTCTCAATTATTTGTAATTCTCTATTGTCAATCGTATTGGATATTTTTCTACCTCGGTGTTTATATTATTATCGTAGGGCAGACGAACTATAATAATACGACTCTCTACAATTATTATCCTTATCAGCTATTATCAGTTATGTATCGTTGTTTTTGCGATAGTCGTTAGTAGGCAGGCATATCTCATGTTTGATGATAAACTTATAGGTCTGAACTTTAAATATTATAGAAGACATAAATGGTAACAATAATTATTTGAAAGTTTTTTATGTATAATAGGTACCTGTTCTACCACTTTTACTAAACGAATATATGAAGGTATCGTAATTGTCTAGATCAGTAGGTATTATAGAAAACTACTAAATTGAAAATCTTCTTAACGCGATGTAATTATATGTATTATTAAATATAGTAAAGAAAATATGATGCGGAGACACCGAGTTATGAAATGTATTATGGTTGAAAATAGAGACATATTATGAACTGAATAAAATATAAACCCATTGAGCGATTTACCATTATTGTTGTACAAACGTTCGTATACAGATAAAAAAACAAGCTATTATTATTGTATAATACAAAAAATACGAATAACTTACAAAATGGCAAAATGTAAAACACTAATGAATGAATAAAAAAATAAACAACATTAATTATTTTATACTTACAGTAAAACACCTTAACAGTAAGTTGTTAAATAATTGTTAATATTTTTCAGCATTTTTTTTTTTTTTAATTTAGAAATTATATAAAATGATTTTACCGAAGAACAAGTAGAGTGTTAACAGAAACAGAGATTTACAAAATATGTACTAAACCTAATTTTGAATAATTTACAGAAAAATAAAGGAGAAAATAAATAAATAAATAAATAAAACGAAGTATTAATTCTTTTTTTGTGTGTATACAAAAATATGTCTTTTAAATTTTATTAATATTATAAGAAAAGAATTCGTACCGTTTTAGCCTTCAAATTTAAATTTGTCCATAAAATAAAATTTTCAAAGAAATATCAGTAAAAATATTTGTTGGAATGCAAAACAGGCATACCATAATAATAATAAAATTGAAAATTACAGTAATATTGATAAAAAGCAAATAAAATAAATGCAAAAGTTAAAACAGTACATACTAATTATGCTAAAAATAAAAATCTGGGGATATTCTAAAGCCCAACGGTGTATTTTAGCAAGGAATGTATTCGTGCATTATATTTTAATCATGATTTAATCAGGTACTTCGATGAGTTTGATTCCTCGAACCGACACAACTGCTATAAATCTGGGAACCAGGAGCAAATTAATATTAAATATTTTTTTCATACAACTCGAGTAACACGGCCTAACTACGGAATACATTTCTAAATATTACGAATTCACCTATTTGGATTGACAGGTTTATACGGTTCACAGATTAGCGAATAAATAAAATACTGAGCTATTACGTTGTCAGATGTTATAAATCCTTATTACTTGAAATGTACACAAACAGATTTAAATTACTCTACAATGATGGCGTACTCTACATTCAAGATGATTCGCATTAAGGATGCAAATCGTGTAGCACCAATAATTGTTACAAATATAGTTATGTCCCTGTTTTGATTTTGGCGACTTCGTGGCCGACCGCGGTATAAATACTCTGTGATCCAATAATAATGATAAGGTATAGGACTCGTAAGATGGAGCGATTCGTACATTGATAGTGTAACTAAACATGGTAACAGTGGTTTCTTCCGTGCTTACCTTTAGGTTGTAAGCACCCTTGCGTATGAAGAATAAATAAAAGGGAATAAATAAAGACATATTTGTATGATTGCATCTACATGTGTCCTGTGTCACTAGTCTGGAATCCCATGTGATGCATATGTTGTTGTTGTGACGATCCTTGTTGTTGCTGATGTTGCTGTTGCTGTTGCTGCTGCTGCTGTTGTTGTTGTTGTGCTAATAACGCTGCCATTTTGGTTTCTTTTTTCGTCCGTTGCTTCAAGTGAACTTTTGCGTGTCTCTTTTTTTCGTCGCTCCTAGCGAATTTACGGCCACATACGTCACATGTGAACGGTTTTTCACCTGTATGCGTTCGAATGTGTGTCGTAAGATGGTCAGATCTGGAGAACGATCGCATGCATATACGACACTGGAATGGTTTTTGGCCCGTGTGTATACGAATGTGCCTTGTAAGTTCATCCGATCTAGAGAACCGACGGTCGCAATGCTCCACCGGACATGCGTATGGTCGCTCGTGCACCGGCGTCTTGCTAGGTCTGTTTGGGTACTTCCGGGGTTTCACCGGGACTAGCTTAAGTGGTAGTGATGACTGCTGGTACACTTGCGATAATATTTCGTGTCCTTTGCTTGTTGATGGGTTGTACTCGGCTAGCTGGACGCTGTAACCACCCTGCGACACACTCGATGAACCTGGTGACTGAACGTCTACGTTTACCACGTTTGTGAATTCTTGTTTGGGAATCATTTGTTGTTGTTGTTGAGATTGTAACTGCTGTTGCTGTTGTTGTTGCTGTCCACCGTATTCGACTGGTGAGTCCAACCAATGGTATTTGTTCACTGGCGATGACTGTTGTTGCATCATTTGACCACGGTTGTGGTATATGAGATCTTGATCGTTTCCAGTTACTCCGCAACTGGCGTACGTGGGTGGTGCTTGTTTACCACAGTCAATACTCATTCCAAGCAATTCTACTTGACTCTGTTGAGATCTGTCTTCGTAGTGAGGACTGGTGCTGTGGTATGAGGTGGGCGTGCTCGACGTTTGAGGTTGGAGCAAGTTAAACAAAGGTGGAAATATGTTCTTGTCTGGGCTAGGCAAAAGCCAAGAAGTGCTGAGGTGGTTGTTATTATTGTTATTTGAGGAACTAGTTGAGCACGGAGCTGTTTGCATAGGGCTATTCGAGAACCTATAACTGATCCTAGAATTCCCTGACGGTATGCTGGAGTTAGTTGTGTACATGACGTCCTGGCCGGCATCGTCCTGTTCCGGTTCACCTCCGATGGCTTCTGTTTTCAATTGAAGCGATACCTCTAACTTGTGTTCTATAGCACTTCTGTTGCTACCATTTTCATCAGTGTCTTGTAATGATCCTGAAAAAATAAAAAAAATCATCATATTATTTATATATTATGTTACGTCTTATAATAATTTTTCGTGTTTTTACACTTCGCAAAAGAATCATATTGGTGTAAAACTAAATAGTTTAAAAACAACTTGTGACACGTGTCGGCCGGTGATTATTTTTTGTATACAATTTGGATTTCTGCCACCATTCCACATTATACATTTACACGTTTAATAATAACTACGTGCTAGTTGTATATGACTACGGCCCGAGATACAAACACCAACATTTCACTGATTGCTGCAATCCATTACCAGGTCCTACCTTTATTCATTTTGGACACACATTTTTGTCAGTTTTAGTTTTATTTTTCAATATTATTATTTATTTTTCAACGTCATATACTATATTTTATAATTTTCCAACGTTAATCACAACGCACGATAGTAAAATTGTCGAAAAAAAATGTTTTTCATTAAAATGTGATACCGGTGTATTGGATGACATAATGTCATTTTTGTTATAAAATATTGTGAAGCACAAAAGAGGAAATTGTATAATGCCGAGTGAAATGATCATAATTGTATACGATAGGGGATTTTAGTCGGTATCAGAATTTACCAATAATCTGTTTTTTTTTACGATATCGAATTTTTGATAAATATTCACAGTAGATAAATAATATTTTCGAGCGTCAGAATTTGTAGATGCTGTATGTATACGATGCTGTTTGTGTTTTTTTAACGTGTGTCACATATTTTTCGGATTATCTCGACGGCGACGACAACTGGTTTATGCTGATGGCGAATTTGTTACTTTTTTCTACGTACTTTTCATTTTTATTATTCTACCGTCTTTTCAACCCATTCTAAACTATGTAACCATTGCAACACGCACGCACATTATGATGTTGAGCACGTAAACATAACTGAAGACCTTATTAGAGGCGTTCGTTAATCCGTGAAAATCCCGTATAGGTACTCGGTATAATGTTATATAAAGATAGAAATAGTAATAAAAAAAATCTTTTTCCGAGCCAAATATTTCAGTTTTTTTTTTGCGTCCAGGGCTACGCAAACACTTGTAACGTTGTTAAGTTATTATTATTATTATTATTATTATGCATTTTTTTCTAAAGCAACGGAAATGAAAAAATGTAGTGGTTTTTTTTTTATAAAATCTAGACATTATATTATAATAACTTGAACAATAAATAGCGATTGTAATTTTTTGAACATACTTTATTTTATATATATATATTAAAACAACGCAGATCGAAAATAGAGAGACTATAAACAATTACAACTTCTGATCAATGTTTATATTAAGTAGTTTTTTTAGTATCGCGTTATTGTTATTTATACATTCTTCTGAGACTCAAAAAAATAAAAAATAAATAAAACAACTGACCCAGTGGTTTGTAGACTATTGGGGATTACTATCAAGGCACCACATGCTGAGTGTTTAACTTTGGTTTTTTTAATATTATAAATATACGAGTATAAACAACACAGCCACAAACTAGAATACATTATTTTTATGAAAAATATTAACGTGCGTATATTATAATGTTGTGTTATAAATCGTCCGGTGGAACCATGGGATGCCGAGAGAAAGCAAATGCCGCGACATTTTTTTTAGTCGGTGTTCAAATATTTTGATAAAAAAAGTAAAAATTACATTAGACGTTTGATATTATCGCCGCTGTAACGATTAGTGTCGTGAGTTTCACCAACACGTGATAATTCACGTAAGTATGTACCTCTATAGCCCATAGTATACTCTTAATATCTACACAAATTTATTTAAGGTTTGTTAATTTTTGTTCAAAATGTGTGTGAAGAAAAATACATTGTAATATACCACATTAATAGTACCAATAACTGTTATAATAATATATATTTTTAGTTTTGTATTTCTATAATGCACTGCAGGTGGACAATAATGCGTGAATATGTGAATATTGCAGTATTGGTCGATTGCCAGACATTAGACGAGATATGTTAATAATATAATAGGTATGTATTTTTTTAATTTTAAAATTAACGTCATTCTGCCGGCAGTAAGAACGAATATTTGTTTGAACTAATGCTTTTTTATAATTTCCCAATGTTTACTCTGCAAATATCCAAATAAACAAATTCTAATCGTAAAAAAAAAAATGTTAAATGTTTAAAAGCAAAAGTTTTTTACACACGCCATAAAGGCGATAAACTTGGCGATAAATGTATTCGTTTGACACGTGGTAATTAATACTTGTGTAGGAACACGCGGATTTTACATAGAATTAATTTACGCAGTCGAAAAATATTAATTTATTGCATAAGTTTAAGAATGCTATTGGTCGTAACAGAACGGCCGCGGTGCGCATTTTAACCGATGAACGCACTTTACACGTATATACCATTAGTATCCAATACAGCGCTTATGATAATATTAAAACTGATATTATTTATTATTATTATTATTATCTATATGTGGCTATTGGCCGTACATATTATAAATTATTATATATGTATCAAGATCGCCAAAAACACCGTCAGTGTGATCTAAAAAAAAAAGACTATATCGCGGTTTAGGTATGCTATATGATAGGCTTTACGATTGATTATGTATAATAAAATATGTAGGTACTTTTATTTTTTACCGAGTCGCAATAAAAAGTGAAATCATTCGCGTCAACTTGAGGTAAACTCATTTAACGACATCGTCAGTCAGGCTGCACAGGGGTCGGTTACAAGCGGGTTGTGCGCGTGAAGGTGGTGGGCGAGCGAGGAGAGGGGTACAAGTCTGGGTAGGAAGAATATTGATTTCTACTTCATTGCATAACCTTCTAGGAAAAGCAATACCTATATGTGTGTATAAAGTACGCGAATTGTTATAGTGTAAAATATTTTTCTGTTAAATTTCCACGCACTCACACACATGTAGGAAGCAAGGTAGGCATAGTATGTCTATTTATAATACATATGTTATAGATATTATTATGTACATATGATGCGAGACACCGTGCCACGGAGGTAGCGATACCTAATTAACGTCATAGACGTCATCGCCATTATTTTATATCGCAACTCGTCGTCGCGTTTTCCCAGAGTATGATTGCGTATATAGTTTATATCCCACCGGCCGCCCTTTATATCGATCTTTTTCTTCAGACTCCTCCTGACATTTGCCCAACTCACGACGCCACTCATTCAACGATCCGTTCCATTCACGCGGAGAGGGGCGGCGGCAACCACTACTAGAATACGATATTCCATTATAAAATATTTAAGCATCTTTTACACGGGGCCGGCCGGTATTGATCCACCGGCAGTGGCGGTTCACACGCAATGCCACGGCCACCACCCTCTAGATCGCGCTCGAAACGCACACACATACCATTGCAGCATTCCTGGTAAGTCCATTCAACTTTTGTCCTCCACAACCCCTATTACGCCATCACCCCCGGTCCGCCACCACCACCGCCGCCACAGAAAAACCAATCCCGCGCCAACGTCGGATCGCCACCGAACGCCTGCAACGACATCTCAGGCGCGCGACGGTTTTCGTTTTTTATGTACATTATCCGTAGATTTAATTTCCGACATTTAACGCGCACATATTAATATATAGTTTTAGACCAACGGGTTAAAATTGAAATGCGTGCCCGTAAGTATGAGCCACGTGAGAGAGCGGTTAAAAATGTCGAGTCGCGGAGTATATAATATATACGTATATCGGTGCTGTGGGGTGGAAACGAGAGTGAAATATATTTCATTCACCTTCCTGGCGTGTCGAGGTCACCGCGAAATCGATGAACGACTACTAGCG
Organism: Pentalonia nigronervosa; assembly: GCA_014851325.1. Lineage (NCBI taxonomy): Eukaryota > Metazoa > Arthropoda > Insecta > Hemiptera > Aphididae > Pentalonia > Pentalonia nigronervosa. Next base: position 46,878 of record JACXSJ010001140.1, read on the forward strand.
CGAGAGGGTCACTGACACGGGGTTGTTTAGGGGGTTGTGGAAATTGTTTTCACATATTTCATTCATGCGTATACAATATATGAACCGGGGTATACCTACACAACACCGCTATGTAGTGCCGTACAAATTAATTGTAATTTATAACCACGAGTTGACTATATTGTACTATTGGACACGTTTTAATGTTAGAATTGATGTTATAATGGACAAATTGCGCGAAAATGTAAAATGCGAAATTTCTTATAAAAAATAATAATTCCACATGTTCCCACTCTGATGGGCATCCCTCCTCGCGCCATTTCATGTTATTGTATCTTATTTTCATCTACCAAATTTACTTATTTTATATAAATATTATGGATATTGTAAATATACTTTTGTTTAAAAAATAATAATAATAATAATAATAATTAACTATAAGCATTTTGGAAACCGGTACTTTTACTTTTATTTACCTATAGACTTAGGTTATGCCTTATTTTGTATAATATTTACTATCATAGTGCTTACTAATTACTTCCATTATTTTTGACTGAAAATAAGACTAACAAATAACAAAATAATATACAGGTTTATTACGTATATAAATTGAAAATATGCAGGTAGTATGTCTACTATAGGCAGGTACACCTATAATACCTACTTAACAATTTATTTAAATAATAATTTTCACGTTCCGCGTGAATGTCATTCACCAGAATGTATTCTATTTTAGAATTATTATAGTGAAATGTTTTAATTTTATTGACTAACCACTTGAATTCCGTTTGTCTAAAGTCAAAATTGTATATAATTCCTTGGGTGTACTTTTTCTATGTATATTACACATAATTACTTATTATATTATTAATTATTCAGTTAATCCTTTTTTTTTTTTTTGTTTTTGTTTTTGTTTTACCTACCTATTTTACAACTTTTATTATATGTAATATGTATATGTAGAAATTATGTTATCGTATGCGAGATGGTTTCGTTTTGTCGTGAAATATTCAAAATAATAATTTTAAAATTAAGCAAACGCTCAACGGGCAAAAATTAAAAAACAATAAAAGTATTATTCTCGGGAAAATGTTGGAAAAAAACAAACTTCTATTCCGATTGTAATATTTAAAAATTTCCAAATCGTACAGTAAAATATAAAATCAGTGCCTAGGCTATATATGTGTCGTATTAAAATATATTTAAATCAGGATTGGTACCTGTTATGAGTGGCGGTTCTACGACTGTGGACGGGCCGAAAAACGAAGGTACTTCGGCGCTCGTCGTGACGGGCGTGTTGAGATCGGTGCCGGCGTTTCCCTGTGCCGGGCTGTGGCACGCCGAGTTGCCGGTGCCGTGTCCGCCGTTGCCCACGTGTCCACCCGTGCCGGTGACCACGCCGCCCTTGTACGTTTCGAAGCTGAGCACGTTGAAGTGCCCAGCGGCCGTGGTGGCCGTGGTGACGGCGGCCGCGGACTCGGCCAACAAGTACGGGTGGTGATGATGGTGATGGTGATGGTGGTGGTGGGCGTGGTGGAGCGGCCCGACGCCGGGCTCGAGGGCACCGCACTCCATGATCATATCGGCTCCGGGCTGTTGTTGGTGCTGCTCCGGGACACCTACGGCACAAGCGTCACGCCGATCGCAATTATTATTAACAGCGCCGGTACTGTTGTTGTTGTTGTTGTTGTTGTTGTTGGTCGTGTGGTTGTCGTTCGCGGTACGATCGGCAACGGGAGCAGCGCGGTCTTTCGGATCAATTATTGGGCACGGTGGCGGCGACTCCGGCGATTCGACCAGCTCGATGTCGTGGAACGGGTACCAATCGTCCGGTGGCGGCGACCACGAGCTGGGGGCCAGGGGCACGCGGATCACGCACCTGGACAGTGCCAGACCTGAGCTGGGGGGTTGGCGCGTGCGGTGACAAAAACGGTGACGAGCGAATAGAGTTTTTTTTTAGTAGTCGTTCGCCCAGACGATGGCCGACGGCGTGCGCATCAACGCGGTAGGCGCACACTATTCGTGTTTAATAAAATATTTATAATACAAACCGCTGCGGGCGTTCCGGTTTTTTTTGAAAAACCAAAATTCGTTCTATTCTGAACACGCGATACAACGCTGCGCGTACCCACAAAATGTATCGCAGCCAGGCGTCGGCGATATAATATGATATAATATTATATGTTGTTACGATTTATATCAATTGACGGGGGCGCGCGCGCACTCGACGGCGACGGTAAAATTGGACGCGCGTATCGTCGTTACTGCGGTGGTACTGCGGCAACGCACATGACTGGGGCCGCTGCACTTCTTGCACACACACACACACGCAAACAAAAACGTAAAACGCACACGCACACGGTCACGCACACGCACGTGATGCTGGCGCCGATCGACTTGTTGAACTGAAGGCGCGCGCGGCGCGTGTGTCGGGATACGCGGCGGCCGTACACACTGAGAAAGAGCGCACTGCCCACACTGCGGCGCGGGGCGACGTATAAGCGACGGTTTTATGAATGAAGCCCGTCTCTGTCCCATATATGGCAACGAGCGCCGGGCGGCGGCGGTGCGGAGGAGGCCGGGCGGTCGGCGGCGCTCCGGACCAATGGCAGCGCGCCCGTAACGGTGACGTCGGCGTGACGTCACTCGCCGCAGACGACCTGCCGTACACGCACGGACCGCCGCGCGCCAGCACCGCCGCCGCCGGCCGCAGCGGACGGCGGTGGTCGTTGTGGAGATGGCGGTGACGGTGGCGGCGGCGGCGGCGATGGTGTCTCGCCGGTGGGAGTGGGGAAGGCGCGAGGATTTGGCGATCCCTCCCCACCGCCACAACGGTCGTCGCAACCATCCACCCCCCCCCCTCTACCCTTACAGAGTCGAGTCGCCCGGCGAAACCCTCCGTCGGCGTCCCTGCCGCGTTGCGCGACACGTTATAACGTCGTTTTGGATTTCACTCGTTAGAACAAAATAATAATAATAAATTACATCGTATTTATTATATAGGTATTATTATTCGGCGCATACATAATATCGTTTTATTTCACCGCCGCCGATCGCGTGCGCATGTTCAAAAATCGTTATTGTTTCTCATCGTCACGTCTTGCACGTTATATTATATTATATTACAATCATGTCGCACGACGATGTCACCTATAACAATAATAATATATCAGCGTTCACCGCACGACATTACGTCCACTGGCCGTATCTCCTTACGGACGCTGTTTTTATCATTGTTATTATTATTATGTTCTTATAATCTCCGGTCTACATGTTATATTTTCTATTATTTGTTGTCGGGGGAGATTTATTTTTTTTATGTTCGCGATTTAGACTTCGCGATCTATTCTGTGCAATTTGTTGGTACTATTTTCCTGTTTCGAAATCGAACCCTCGACGAATGTCTACGCAATATATATATATATATATATATATATTAACGTTGATAAAAAAAAGTACGGTAGACGCCGCTTATGGGCGAAGCGGGGAAAAATGCGAACAACGATTTTAATTAATTATTCACTTTATTTTGCTACCTGCTTTTCCTATTACATATCAGATATATTATTAAATAATTATTATTAATTAAATACATATTATAACTTCCGTAGATTGTGAACTTTAATGCATTTTTGAAATGCGATAACATTTGTTGTACATACCTAGTATATGGCACGATCATGAACCAGTGATAACCAACACAAAAATTTATTTTTTTTAAGGAATTGGAGCCTTATATATAACCGACGCATTTTTTTTTCTAATGAATTTACGACTGAACTTTTTATCCGCGAGTCTTATAAGTGGCGTATTATTAAACCTACAACGATCCTATACCTGATATTATAATGCCGCTGGTATGGTTTAAGCACCAATCAGCAGGGAGAAACCTATTTTTATTGATCGCAATATTAATAGAAATTATTATAAATGACGTCTATATAGACAATAAATAATAATTCTGTAAAGTTCTAGTGCACTGTGTGGTAAGTGACATTTAACAATTTGTTCAGTAGAGACATTTGAAAGTTGAAACCACTTTTCCACACATTTTGGGTTGAAGTCATATGATGTTTTTTTTTATTAATCATTTAGTTTTATTATAATTATGTATTTTAAGAATAATGTCTTGAGCAAAAATCAAATTGTCTTTGAGCAATGTTTTGAGTATACCTGGACATTTGAACACAGAATGTTTTTAAGCCACAGTACATTTATTTCAAACAATTCAATCTAGTGGATAAAATATATTAAACAAATAAACAATTTATTTGTGCAACATATGGAAAATGAAATGGAGAATATTATTGAATACTTGACTCATTTTCGCCAAAAATGTTATTTACCACAACTGTGCACTAGATCATCGATATTATGTATTCAAAGGTTATACATGGGTAATATAAATATAAAGTATTATAATATATGTAACTACTAATTATATGAAAGTTAAAAAATTTAATTTAATTTTAATACACATCATCATCATATCGAATAATAAGAAGAATTGGCGCTAAAATAAATAAAATTCTTTAAGTTTACGATTCTCTGAATATTTTAGTGGATATTTAAAGGTTAGATGACAATATATAATATAATAACTTCTCGTTTTTAATTCAAGAACTTATAATATATATATAATTATATTGGCAGACAAGTTGAGAGTATGTATCAGCGAGTTTCAGGGACTACCTATTACTAATAACTTAATATGACGTACTCCACTAAATATTGACCCATATGGAATAATTTATTAACAAAGACTTAATACCTATACATATATATAATATATATATATATATATATATATATATATATATATATATATATATAGGTATCTCATATATACATTTATTTAATATATAGAATATAGATGGATACAGTTCAATAAGTACCTATATAGGTAAGTACACAGTAGCAGAATTTTTTAATAGGAGAATGGGGGATAAACAAAGTAAATTATAATTTGATATGTATATATAGATACCGATCAAATATTATACTGTTACCTTATAGGTCGTTATTAGCTGTTACCGTAATAACATCTCTACTATAATTGATAATATATGCAAAATGTTTCTTCAAAATCGTTTTCAGAAATATCATAACACGGGTAACAGAAGGGGACTGAAGTCCCCTTAGCCCCCTAGGTATTACCTAAATATCGTTGAAATATGAATTAAAAATTATTAATATCAAATTTAAACCAAGTAGTTTAATTTAATCCTCAAATTATATCATAATTTTTTTTTAAATAATACATAGAATAATGTATACATGTAAATTACTGAAGATGCCTTTATAATTTAGGTAAACTATTAATAAATTATAATTGTATTGAATAATAATTATGAAAATGATAAATATTAAAAATGTTAACTAATAAGTCGTACTATAAGGTACGCCTACTCACTAATTATGTTATGGTCCGAAACTAATGAATTATTTTTATTTTTAACCATGAACATTGTATTTTTAGCAAAGGCAATATGTTTAGAAAAAAAAACGTATGGAAAATTTTTATTTAGTAGATACTTATAATCGTGTGTAAATTTAAGGTATATTGATTTAAATTTTTAACGACTCTTGAAAACTTTTTCAAAACGTCAGATAATAAATAATATATATATATATATTGAATTTATACTGACAGATGTTCCAGTGTTCCATCAATGACGTAGATAGCTGGTTACACTTATGTTATTTATATTGTGAATAATAAACGATGTCGGTTTCCGGTGTCATTTCAAAGTAATCTCATCATTACACTGCACAATTTAAATGAAGTACCTATGTGATGTTTTGAAAAATAAAATAAAATTATTTTTAATAAAATAGCATGGGTGTCTACTTAAGAAAAAATTGTATTTAAAAAAAATCCTATATTGGCATCGAATTATGAAATATATAGAACAGGGGTGTCCAACCTTTTGTAAAGACTGGGCCACATCATATAGGTAGAAGTTGTTGTGGGCCACATACTTTTTTTTAGTAATAATACATTCAAATTTAATGATTAAATTATATTTTATAATACAGCAATACATTTTTTTATAATTTTACAATAGCGAATAATAAGCAGAAATATTTTTACAAGTATTAATATTTAATTATAAGTACACAGAAAAATATATTTATTTATAATAAAAAAAAGTTTTAGTTTAAAAAAGTTATTTAATGTGAAATTTGAAATTGCTTTTTTTGTGAATGTAATGAATCAATATCTGGATCGATTGAAGTTGTGGCAATCCTTAAACAACTTTCAAGGTGCTTGTCTGATATAGTGGATCGATTCTTACTCTTTGGGTTTTTCATTCTTGAAAACAATTGTTCGCAAATGTAGGTACTGCCGAAAAGCGAGAACATGAATAAGGCATGGTCATGAAGGACTGGATATGTTTCTTTGGCTAGATATAATTTATAAAAATCTAATAAAGAAGACTAATTAAATTTTTCTTTGAGTTGAATATCTGATTGCAACTCAATGCATTCCATTTAAAATTTAGTTTCCACAGCTGTAATATCAACCGAAAATGGTGTTGCAAAAATAGCAAAGAGTTGACTATTCTTACGAAAATCTTGAATTTTATATTCTTAAAATAAATTTGTTCTCGTAATATTAATATATTATATACAATTAATTCATGGTTTTTAAATTTAAGTGAGGGCCGCATAAAAATTTACCGCGGGCCACGGTTTGGACACCCCTGATATAGAACCATAAGTAATTTTATATTTAACTTCATAGTGGAATATGAAGTAATTTTGTACGGAAAAAGAATAATAGAATATTAATTTTGTATAAATAGGTATATTGTGTTTGTCACGCATATAATATATAATATAAAACTACATAAAAAAAAGCCCCGGGGAACTCGCTCTGCTGTGTAATATATTAAGTACCTATGTAGCTTATCATAAAGTGATTACATTGTATGGATGTGAGTTTGATCCTAGGTCTATAGAAATATAGGTTTCTAAGGATATATATATATATATATATATATATATATATATATATATATATATATATATATATATATAACTATATACATTTATATATAACTATATATATTTATATTACTTTAAGAATCTAATTTATTTTTCTATAACTATAATGTAGAAGGTTGGACTAATTTTTATCAAACATAAATCGGATAATTTATTATATGATAATTAGTATATTATAAGTCAATACCGACGCCACGTACTGAGAAATGATATGAATAAGTTATCTTTATAAATAGCATAAAATCAATCAAATTTTTTGAAAACGTCATTGTGTATATTAAATAATAAAATTCATTATGGCAAAAAGTCAAAAATTTCAAATTCCTACGAATATTGTTTATTGATTTAAGATTGAAAATACTAAAAATCGTAATTTTTCGTTTTAATATTTAATTTCTTCAAAATTTGAACTTGAAATATCTATAAAACAATTACAGTCATGCATAAGTATATTTTTTTGAGATTTTTTGGTTTTTTCAAGAACAACGTATGAGAAACGTTGTATACAATTTTCAAGCATTAATTATTAAAAATAAAAATTGTATACATCTTTAACTACAAAATAATTTACATATTTTCTTGATTTAGACGAATTTCGTAAAAATTGAACTTTTTAACTCTTGTAGCCGCAAAAAAATTCTAAGCCGGTTATTGATGGGCTGAGGAAAACGTATAATCGGCAGACGGTCACCCCATCATCCAAATCAAACAGCTCAAAAAATAATAATAAATATGAGCGATAAGATTATTATACTTCGCAACCAGTTTGATATCTGCTGTGCTATTGATAAAAACTAATGAACAAAAATGATAAATTATAACGCTATAGAACGTATAATATTATCGGTTTTTACATATTTTCCTCGTCTGCAGGCTGGATAAAATTTGTCATTTGATCACTTCTGGCAGTGCCTTGGCGTAGACGATTTTAATATTTTACATATTATTTTATGCTTAATATTTTATGTGTATACATACGTTTTGTAAACGTTTCTGACAAACGTAATTATTCGCCTATCCATTTATATATATGCGTAATTATTATGCCCAATGCTATTATTATATTATAGCTTACAATATTATTATCTCCTATACAAATAATAATATGTGATAATAATAATAATTAGGCTTAGGGACTTCTAGCATTTACATATTTTTTCTGAATAATGTAAAAAGTAGCAGAGTCAATTATAAACCCTGGTCGTGTTACATAGAATCTAAATCCAAAATTTGATTATACAAATTTTAATGTTTTTGCTTATTATAGAGAATATTTACGGATTATCTAGAGAATCAGCACTTTTTTTAAACGACTTTAAAAAAAAAAACAGAAATTCTTTTATCATATCTAGGCATTAGAAAATAGTTGTACCTAATCAAATAGAAGACATGGAAGAAAAGTAAAATTTAAAAATTTATACCAATTACTTAAATTTAATGTAACATACCTATTTCAAAAAATTTTTATAATAATAAATAATTTTAGACTACCTAATAATTATATTTTTTTTCAAATTATTTTACCACATATTTGTTATTATTTATTTTATATTTTTTTCCATATTTTAATGCTTATTTGGTCAATTTTTAGAGCATATTTACATGCATATTTGCGTATTTTCAAGAGGAATAAGTCCCTAAGCCAAATAGTAATTCATTTACGGTGTGCACCCAACGCCTTTTCCTAGGCATCCGGTTGTCTGAGGAACCTACATAAATATAGGTCCCGCATGGTATATACCAGGGATGGCAAGTCCGTGGCACGAGAAAAAAATTTGAGGGTACTTGAAAAATTAAAATATTTTATTTTATTTTTAATATAATAAAAAACAACAATATAAATAATATATAATATTTTTTCATAATTTGATGGGACGCTCAAAAAAAAAAAAAGGTAATTTTTTGGCACGTTAGATAAATACCCCTGAAGGTATAATAATATAATATATTATCGCTATCGTTTATTCTATAACAATAATAATATTTTATGTTAATATCAAATTTAAATAGCATAATATTATAATTATTATTATTGTTATTACCTATATATTGTTATACAAACACACGGCGGCGGCCAGATGAGATCGGAACGCACGCCCTCGAATAACGGATATATTTGTAGGTCAGTACAATACCGATATATCGGTCACTCTGCCAATACAACAACACGACCACACATAATATAATATGTGCAGTATAATGCGACCTACATAATAATAATAATAATAATAATATTATTATAATTGTGATCGTGTGTGTGTTTTTTTCTCGCCCCCGAAGTTTTACGTTATGCACATTGCAGCACACGCATATATATATAATAATAATAATAATATGTGAAATGTGCGTATATAATAATATTGTATATCTACATAATATTATTATTATAATGTACACGCGGAATACCGTGGAATTCGGACGGCCCACGGGATATGGTCTTCTAAATTTAAGCTGGCTAATGGCTTGGGTCGGTTATTTCGAGTACGTGACTAAGCCGAGCGTGTAAGCTGCGTGAACAATAATGAAAAAAAAAATTATCGCAGTTTTTTTTTTGTTTTTTGTTTATCCCTCTGCCGATTCGCGTTAAAAATGTTCGTCTCCGTACACATTGAATTAATATTCTCTTGTTTATTTGATAGACGTGTTAATGTAAATGCATCGAATATAATAATATTATATGTTTATTTCAAGTGTTTCGCACACAATAAGTTAACCTCAAATTTGCTAAAGATTAATCGAATTAATACACAGATGGTCTCATTTTACATTTCGTCGGACGTGATACTGCGGTGGTTATATCATAACCGAATAAAAGTATTACTGTACACACGATACAATAATAATATACGGTCGAGTTTCGATAACTCGAGGGAAATGAAAATAAATTCTTATAATACATTAGACTTGTATATTTTTCGAGTTATATACTTCAAACACATAACTTAAAAACGGTTTGAGGGGGAAAAATCGAATTATCGAGGTTCCAGTTATCGAGTTAACTCGAAATTATCATAAGATAATTTTTCATTGCTTTCGGCGATGTACATATATCAAATATTTAAACATAATGTTGTAATTTACAGTACATTAGGCACATTCAAATTTACCGCTTAATATAAATCTTGATATCCTTAATGTTGTCAATAATAATAATTACAATATAGAATTTTTAACGTTTAATTTTTATTTAATTTACACACTGTGCAGATATTATTTATTTTTCTCGCGGTACTTCAAAGTTATACACTATTTAAATATCGGCTATATGTAAATACGCGAATGGTTAAGGCGTCTTAAAAAGTAATTCAAAGTCATTATTCTTTGATGACGCCGTTAACTAATTTGTCGTGTTATATATAGGTACCTTATGAGTTATGCCATATTATCCAATTTATTAATGTTTTGCTAGTAATTATGAAATAAAAAATATGTTAGGGAATCTATTGCGAATGTTTTTTGTTGTTAACATAAAATAATTTCGCGTTATGAAAAATATATAATAACTCAAATCTCTAAAAATATACAATAGCAACTCAGCATCTCTGTTATTTTACATCTATGAATCGAACACAGTATAATATTCAGTTCAGTGTTGTACACTGACGTTTTCTGTTTTAATTTTGGTATCATGGTTTTTTTTTTCAAATCTACTCCAATTGTTTACGAAGCTTTTGCGTGTAACGCAATATAAGTGAACATGTTTCAAATCTCAATCAATTGAAAACAAAATAATATAAAGAAACCCTTAAAAACCTTATAGAAGGGAAACCAATAGAAATGTACTGATTGTAATAGTAATAATAATACTCACGGATTCTTGAAAATATAAAAAATACCTACCAATTTTTTTTTTTTTTAAATTCGACTTTGGTGCGTTGAATTGCACTATATAATATTATAATGTGTTTGTTACGAATTTAACTGTATCTATAATATTTTTTCGATTATTTTTTTTTTATTCACTCCAAAAAACAATATTATCGTTTATGTTTATATTATACGTTATCCCATTCCCTTTATCGTTATTGTAATGAGTTAAAATTAAACTACACACTCATGAGTATTAAAATTATATGTATAGCGATAATAATCACTAAACAAATAAACTTAATGATGACTGCAATTGTTGTATTAGAAATCATCATTTTTCCTTTCAGACGAGCATTTGCATAATTCGGAATCACATTAAACTACACCTTTTCCTTTTTCATATGGTATAATGTAACATATTATATATATTATAATCCCATGTGAACATATGGAATCAAAATGGTGGGAGTTGAACCCGAATTACACAGTTTCATGACACACACACGCACAAACATGATAAATATACGCGTGTGCCATATATAAATCGATTATGCAGTAGGTATATATACGACGAGCCACCTCGATACGAAAGGTGTCTTTTTATTTTTTCATTTTTTCGTTTTGTTGCCTCGGTCTCTCTCGCATAATAGCAATAATAATAATAATAATAATAATACGCATCGGAGACTAATAAAATATATCGGATTTTATCGAGTGTCACATATATACATATATTGTCCGACGCAAAATTGTAAAATATAGAAATTCTTTCTGTCTCTCTGTCGTCGACAATACTCTTCCTCCTGGTTTCTCTTTTTCTTCAGACCAACCCTTCTTCTCCCCGTCATTAGATATCACTCTTAAATCTCTTTTGTTGTTCCGTGCTGTATACAACAGTAAATACGATGTGCACGTGTGTGCTATAAAGTATTATATTATATACACATATATATATATATATATATATATATACATTATACGTGCAAAACAGGCACCGGGTTACTGCAAAAATGATAATAACTCTCCGTTTGGCCGCCACTGCTCGTGTGTGTATATAATATACTCTTGTATCGCACCAGACAATCGGCTTTACTATATATTATAATATAGGAGCTGCTTAAACATGATACTCTGCAGCAGCAGCAGCAGCAGCAGCAGTGATATTGTCGTCTTAGCGGCGTGGACGTTCGCGCGGGGATAGACTAACCGTTTGTTTCGTGTATTATAATATTATTATATTATATTGTGAATTTTCTTTCGAACCATTGTTAAAGGCGTCTCCGCTCGCTCGTTTCTCGTCTGAAAAATAAATTTTATATAATACTCCTACAGTCGCATAATAAAATCAGTCAAACTCGACGATAATAGTAGGCAGACCTCTTGAACATCCAAAACGACCAAAACCAAACAATATAAAAATATTCAAATAATGTTTATTATTATATCATTATAATTGTATACGATGGTTGCGTATAATTATTAATTTTATATTTTATAGTATAAAATAATATAGTTAGACTTCACTGTTATCATCTGTTTCTTCGCACACGGTTGAATTTGTAAAGTTGGTTTAGTATATTATACTGCAAAAAGCGCCTTACTTATTATATATCCAACAAATATTAATTTTTTTTCATTCATTCATCACTATAAAATACTATTTACCCAACTTTTTGAACTTATTTGTATAGTTGAGTACAGGCATAAAGAAAATAACAATAATTCAATTGTTTCACTGTCCTGCACCCTCAGAAAATAAATCATGTATAGGGATACATTGTAAATTTATATTTATTTATTCTATAAACTATATAATTTGATCATTGGTATACTTTATGTACAAGCACAAGCTTGCCTTTATAATAATATATTTACTAACGTTTAAAATAAAACAAGTTTTTTGAACCACATGCAGCTGTAATAAGAGTTGTTATATTGTTTATAACTATGGGTAGGTCATACTAGAGATACTCGTAAATTATTTATTTACTATTAATTATATTTCTATACATAATTATTTTTATTAAAATTAATACTTTTTAGACATTATTATATTTATTATTATAGAACTTATAGATTTTTGTACATAAGTAAGTGATTTATTACTAAAAAGTTTAATTGTATTTTTTGTACCCAAAAACATATATATATATATAATTTAAGTTTTTAAGTTTATTAATAAAGCCAAAGACTGGAAAATTTACCATTTTTTTTTATCTTATGAGGTGATATATTTGAAACAGAAAAGATTAAAGATTAATTTTATTTAACTTTCAGTATTTTATATAAATTGCCCAAGAAAAAAAAAATTACTTCCAAAGAGGGTAAAATAAAATGAAAAAAAATCCAAACCATAAAAAGAATTTATAAAGAATCTTGTGTTGAATTTTCAAATCTTAAATTTGAATAGAATAATTTTTATGAATTTCTTAATTAAAAAAAACTGCATATTTTCGTGATTTTTACGTATTTTGTCGAAATTTTAACTTAAGACGCTTATAAAAAACTATTGGAGACTTACGCTCAACTTTTTTTTTAATTTTCACTTACAAGTTATTAAAAATATTGTATTACAGTTACAAGTTTTTTGACCGACTGAAAAATTTTTTATCAGCAATATTAAAAAAAAACCGGAAAATTGATTATGCTTATAAATAGCTTAAAAATGTTAAAAATGTTTGAAACATTTATAGTTTTTAGAAAATGCTCATATAAACATTCAGTGAAAATTTCATGTATCTATGATCACTGTTTCTTTTGTTATACCAATAATAAAAATAGATTGTATCAAAATTTTGCTTTGCTAAAAAATTCCCGTTTTTCCTTTAATTTTTTGTTGTTTTTTCCGACGCATATGAAAACTATGGGGAAGTTTTTTACTTTTGATCCCCTAAAGTACTGACTAGATTCACTGTTTTACCAAAAAAGATGTTGATAAAGAAAATCAAAGCATTTTTATTGCTCTTAAGCGTAATAACAGACAAAAAAAATACCCATCATTGTAAAATCAATACATTCCTTGCTTCGTTCAGAATATAAAAGAACTTTTATATTTGTATAGAACAATAAAAAAGGTACCTAATTGTCTGACAAATAACTATTTTTTGTTTGTTTAAAAATAAAATCCAATTGATATATTTTTTTAATTATCTAAAAAGTGTAACTTTTTAATGATTTTATTTCAAACATATCTAGGTACTATTATTACTCTATAATATATAATTGTCTAAAATACAACGTGATAAAAATAAAACTAAAAATAATAAATCGTTTAATTTATTTTATTTAAAAACTTTTACGAAATATTGTATTATTAAAATAAATTAATATAATTGAGTTAGTATATTGAGGTATTTAACACAATTTAAGGTTTAATTAAACTTCATGCGAGGCAAGTAATTGATATACAAAAAAAAAATTAAAACCTCTATACAACTATTATGTTTATACCTAATTAAAATATGCGGGAAAATTGATTCTTACATTTAATTACTACTTGATGACAAAACTTTGTGTAAGTTCAAAGTCGTACGAAATGACGTCATAATGTATTTTATTTTGTTAACTGTTATGGATAATTTAAAGTTTACATACATATTATATTATACGTTTTACGTAATATGTGTTTACAAACCATTTTAGTTTTATGTTATAAAGATGGCAAAATAGTAAACAATATTTGTAATTTGTATATAAATCGTTTTAGTAAAAACTATAATAGCAATAATAGGAAAACAAATTGGTAAATAGACGAATCAATGTTTATATAAGATTTATGCATTAGATATTGATGATCTATAAGACGTATGAACAATACGAACAGTTAAGGGTGGAATTTTTTTTGAAAATATGATATAGATTGTTATGTAATAAGTAAAAGTTTGATATTTTTTTCCATATACGTACCAAATATTATGTCTCTACAATATAGTTTATCATATTATATCAAATATCATTCAAAGTTGGTAAATTATTATTATAATATTGTGTATTGCACACATTATAATAATAATTATCGTGTTCGTGTCGACGTGTTTGCCTTAATACACACGTGAAAATCGCACGTGAATTCACGACAGCGAATTGGTGGTAACTGCAAGGGAGGAGAGGAATATTAAACCTACGTCATCGGCTGATTTATCGACAAAAGGTATACACACAGCGGACCACAATTACCTACACACATATATATATATATTATATTTATACATATGACGTAGTATTCGCGTACTTTGACTATATAGCTCGCAGAAAGTTAGCAGCACTCTCTTTTTCTCTGTTTAAACCTATACGCAATAATATATATCGTATATAGACCGTAATATTATATTATCCGCCCGTTCTTTGATAATATATAGGCGAACGGTTGCTGTTGCCATGTTATAAATACTTATAATATAATATTATATATATATATATATATACTGCCCATATATAGTCTATATAGGTACCACCCTACACAGTGGCTAAAATGTATATGCTCCGATAGGTATATGCGATGATGACTTTCTTTGTGACAACCATTATTGTAATAATATAGTTACGGTTTAAACAAAAGGATGTTTTACTTTTTGATACGAGCAAACAATGCGTATAATATAGCCTTTAATATTTAAAGAAGTTCGAAAAAAACAATTTTTTATTATTTAATAATTATTTAGCATCAATGCTGCGATCGATTGAACTGTCAGGAATAACATATATAGTGAAACCTCTAAATACCGGACACACTCTCGGTTTGTCAGCTATTCGGAGGGATTGTAGAAAGTGTGTATAGTTGGTTCCCAAGAAAACGTCCGCTACTGGGAGGTGTCCGTTAGGGAAGGTTTCACTGGATTTATACAGAGCGACGTGACATGTACCTATAGAAATTTTGGTAATCGGTCAAAAGTCCGGGGACAAAGAGTCCATTTGAAAAAAGTCTGAAGATATAAATTATTATTCATTAAAATATGTATTTATTTTCTTATTCAATAATCGATGTGATAATTATTACTTATATCTATACAATTGCGATTGTCGAGTACAAATATATTTTAATAATATTTGTAAAGTGTAGATATAAGGAATAGTAATCGAATTTAATATTATTTAAGAAAATCAATTAGTAGATTTTTTGTTTAATTAAAATTTTGGGAATAGAATATTTTGTGTGTTTTGGCTTTTTGTCTGATATTAAAACAACGAGTCCGGATTTTTTTCAAAATGGACTTTTCGTCCGGGATTTGGAAAATATGTCGTCTACTATAAAATATAATCATTATTACCACGTGCGTGATTCATTACGGACGACCCAACACCACAATATTTATTCACGCCTATATAGGTAGTCGTATGAAAAATAATATGATGGAGACCGACTTTGGCGAACACGCTAGACCGAAGTAAGTTCCCGTCCTATCGCCGTCCCTTCCGCCGATATTCGGTAAACGCGTCACACAGCGCGTAGTCTCGCGTTAAAAAATTCCTGCGCACGCCACCCGCCGCCGCAGGTAGAATTACACCCCGCGCGATGTGCGCAAACATGGTTTTGCGCTCGCACCCACTTGGGCGGCGGCGTCGGTCGTCGGCCTCGCGGTCTTTGATCGTCGCCGACTGTGCCGCGTGTGTGCGCGCGCGACCGTTTTCTAGTGAATGGGCCGTGACGTCACGCCAAACGTGTGCCGCGGCGCGTGCCTCGTCGGGTGGACACGGCGGCGGAGGAGGCGGCCGCATCGGCATTTGCCCACACCGCGGCCGCCGTTTTCGCGGTCACGGCCAACAAAGGTCGACACCGCCCTCCCGACCGCCGAGTCTATTGGGTCTCGGTGAGGGGAGGGGTGGGGCGATGGTCGAAACGGCACGTTAAGTATTTCACGGCGGCGGCGTGCGCGGGACGCCCATTGACTATAACAATGCCATACCGTAATATAACAACGGTGTCCCGAAGGGTTATCCCGTTTGCACCATCGGCTCATTCGTTTTCGATTGTTCCCGAGGAGGATTCCGGATCGATAATCTCTTTTGTTTTTCGTGATTGTTTTTGTTCGTTGTTCAATTTTTTGTTTTCGTTAACGAACATTTATTAAAATCAAAATCTGGAACTTTCATGATTTCGGTTCTTAAAAATTTTGAAAAATCAATTGAACAATTGAAATATTTTTTGGTCAAAAACCCAAGTTCCAATACAAATGTATACATGGCATGACTCGACACACAAAATAACAATTCAAAACGATCAAAGACTGGAAAAAATATCTTTAGATTTTACCTAAGTAATGTAAAAACATCGTTTCCGGATTTGACATTTAAATATTTTCAGCATCTGAACATAAATATAGGTACGTAAAATATATATTATTGCTATATAGGACGACGTGGTCCTGAACGGTCAATATTAACCGAAATGAAATGATATTAAAACTATTGTGAATGCCATAGGTACCTATCTTCATCGTGATAATATAGTTATAGAACCACTACGCTGCAGAATTTTGATTTGTGTATTGCACTAGTTACTGGCTTGAATAACTGAGTAGTGTTTTAAATTTGAATAAAAATTAAGAGAAAATCAGTCATCATTGTTTTATATATAATCTGTTTATAATATTTAGAATCTGATTTTATGTACGATAAACCAAATTGTTGAAATAATTCAGTGGCATTATTGATGAAGTTAGAACACCCTCAGATAAATTGTATAACTATTATAAAATAATGGTGTTCTCGATATTTAAATCATAGAAATGTTATTCTATAATTGGAAAATCTTACAATTAGCCAATGATCTAGAGCACAGTTCTGGGGAGGGGGCGACAATATAAATACATTATACATTGATTATAAATACAGTATTTATAGTATTTATAATCAACGGTATAGTATCCAGTAGAAGGTACTCTTATTTCCTGGGGGGGGGGTCCCTGTCTACAAAAGATAATTGGTTTCAGTCCCCATAAAACTTCTTTAGTGACTTATATAGTTAGTCTTGGTCATTCAAAACTTTAAATCGTAATTCGTGGCTGTTGGTAACGGATAGCATAGTTTCAAAATTGTTAGTGTACCTAAGGTATTTGTTTATTATATTGATTCTGTCATCTAAGGTTTAAACTTTATTGATTTTGAACCTAGAAATGGATGTCATTGATAAATATATTACGCCACAATTTTGATATTGTTTACCATCGATTACTTATTTTTGGGTTCATATTGTCAGAAATATTTATATTATATATAAATTGACAAATAATTTATAAGATTATCTTTAGCTCGTACTTTATCTTTTGACCATGAGATGTTTCAAGGATGACTCAATTGAATTCAAGGCTTCAAGGATCACAATTAAATATTTGATTTACATATAATATTACTCGGCCAAAATACATATTTTACCCGCGTTTTATACTTAAAATTATATATTATATTACATGAGTTTATGGGGTTATTTTTAAATCTATAACTATTTAGCTAGTATAAGAACTATTACTTAATCGTTCATCATTCATTTGCGTTAGTACATAATTTATATAATTTAATTATAATATTATTATATTTCTGGCAATAGTAAATCATTCGAATTAATAACAACGCATGCACGCTAGAACGCATATTAATCTCACCAATTCCGGTTAAGTAGAAAATTCCGATTGGTATAGCTTCCTGTTGATTGTAGAACTTGTAATCGTTATTCGTTTTTAACATGGTCATTATTTGTTCATAAATTATTGTTTCATATATGTATATATATGAATATATATATATATATATATACTAATTACACGTGTACTGTGGTATCGACTACAAGTATACCTAATTTTAGTTTGGAAAAACATTTCATATAATTATCCTTTCTACGTTTTTTACTATAACCACACAAATAAAACTTGTCTTATTTCCACCCATATAAATTTTTAGACTAAAATGTTCTAGTGTCATACATCATATAAATATCATTATTCCAGATACATTGAATAGGTAAATATACTAATAATTATAGCAAGCTTTGAACGTCGGGCACTTCTCAAACAGCCGTGGTTAAAAGTTAGAACCATATTTACCAATATTTACTTATTACTGTCTTAGAGGACCTTCTGAATTCTATAATTCTATTAGTGTATATAATGTAAAATAGTCAATATTTTATTCATCGATTTTAATAATTATTTATCAATTTATGGGTTTCACATAACTTTACCAAGTTGAAGTACCGTGAAGAAAATAATGCCCTCTATGATCAAATAAAACGACTCTGAACAGATACACCAGAAATTGTGTAGACTTTAGAATGAGCTATATGAATTATTTGTTTATATTACATTGTTAATGTTTTATTTAAAATATAAATAATTTAATCAAGTAGAAGGCACCTAAAACAAAACACGGTTTATATACATACGTATCGTCTGATAATATATACCAACAAATATGGTTTCAAACTTTTAATTGCTATTCAATTGCTTATATATTTTTTTATATGATCAATATAGTACATGATGTATACCATCTGGTTTATAAAATTAACTTTAAAGTTTACCAAAATAATCACCCATATTATTTTGCAACATATACACGAATAAACAATATTTGTTCAAGTTGAATAATTATTTACTGAAGTATTTTACTATTGGTGTTTATTATAGGTACGTACCCGTTGTAAGTATATAAATACTCTGCTATATCATTTGGTTTCATTATAATTTTTATATTTTTGTGGAAATATTCGATTATTATTCAGTTTTTACAACATTTTATGATTCACCTTCGATTTTATTTTTAGATGCACGAATATTATTGTTCGAAATGTTGAGACCATATACAGCGGTCAATCGTGTGGGGTTATAGTATTATTTTTTTCTAAAAGATTTCCATAGTAAAAGACAAACTTTTCAGTGAAATTTAAATGATCGTTTCACTGTTTTCTTCATAAAATTGTTTAAGATAAACGTCTCCCTGAGAACCGGATAATCATTATGTTTTTAATTAACCACTATCCACACTAGGAAACACTATTAAATTGAGTATGTAAACCGATTATTACAGTGTACCTCCGATTATTATTATTATAATGTCGCCCACACGGGACACCTTGGGTTTACTGGCCCTCTGATCGCAATTCCATATAAAGCTATACACGGCCATACCTGTTTTTTCTTTCTTTTATTTTATGAATGTTTTGCAAAAACGACACGTTGTTCTAACTCTAAAAACCTTACTCAGGGCCTCCAAAAACCGTAGGGTTCCTCTCTGCTATATATTACTAAACAACGCATAGGTAAACATCTATAAAACGCGTCCATTCTACTGATAATATTAATTTTTTGGCTCTCGGTCAAAAATATTAAAGAACATTGCAGCGTTATTTAAATATTTACAATATTCGTGCACCTATTTTTTGATTTTTCCGACAAATGTGTCCCAACTCGTATAAGCTAATTTAATATTTATATAAGTATTAATGTATTATGCGAGTATAATTATTATTTGTTGACTGCGAGCGTATATTGCAGTATTATAAATCATAAAATTCTATATTGCGTTTATTTGCTTTGCACTGCATGGAATTAATTTTGGAAATATAAATAGGTATTGCTGAAGTACACGATTTGACGGTATTGTTAATAATTTTGTATATATCGCGGTTTTTACTGCTATTCAATATTTTAAGGTTGAAAAACGTTAACAAAATGTTATGACCTCTTTTATTTACAGTACACTTAACTTTCAAAGTGAATTTTCGGACTACTTATCGATTTTCTAATATTTCATCTATGTATAAATAATTTGAATATTAATATGGAAAATGATTATTATATTAATTGTTTTGTTTTAACAGATAAGACGTTTAGTACACTTGAATGGGCGGAGAAAATGTAATTTACTTACGTATTTAAATTTATGTAAAGCCTTATGGCGAGGTGTCCGTTTACGTATAATAAACAATATAGGGTATAACCCTATAGGGGGAATAAAGGGTTAATTAAGGCGGTTAATCTCATAAAATTGTGTCTACAAGTGTGGTAACATTAACGAAGCACCCAATAAAAACGTTAAATGGTTAGGTATACAAACTTTCTCTTTTTTTTTATTTTTCAATAATGCTTTAAATTTCATTTCATATTTTTTACAAGTAATATCAATATTATGAATTTTAAATAACTGTCACATCATTTTACTATTAAATTCATTATATTATACATTTACGCCTAATGATGTATAATATTATTGTATTGCTGTCATTAAAATATATTATATACATTGAAGTATTGAACTTGTATTGATTGTGTACAGTAGATAATGATGTTGTTGTGTATAAAGAGGAAACTTTTCAGATAAAACGGAATGAGTGTATTTTAAAATTAATCTATTATGCGCATTGTGTTTTATATTATACAAACAATTCATTTCTGACGAAAATGAATATTATTGATTACCGGTCAGTTGTGTAGAATATTGTCCGACGACTTTGCAGTGATAGTGTGCAGTGTACAGATCTAACCTATAGTGAAGTTTGATGGTAAGACTTGTCATTTTTTTTTTTTTTTTAAAGGCTATTATTTTTTCTTTCATCGAAACGAATTCGATTTGGACGTCAGTGAAATCTAAAAGAGTGAGTACATCCAATAGAGAGCTAACTCATCTGGTTGACGCGAAGGAAAAAAAAACAAACTTGCGAGTACACCCGCAAGCGGTTTTCGAGCTATTTACAAATCGAAGTACACTCACCGATGCCATAATCAATAATAAATACTAGTAATTATAATTATGTTTTGCTCGTGCGCACGTCTGTGGTGTACTTATGTATATACAAGAGCCCCGAAGGGAAGAATAATATACGTAAAATGTATAATATAATGCGTACACGATGTTATCTGTACATGGAAACTTCTATCAATCAGTATACACATTATACGCAGTCTGAGATAAAACGTCCCTCGAGCTAATAACCGCCCATATAACGATTGACTTTAGTAGACTTCGGTTGACAGTGTAACGGATTTTATGGTTAATATAGTCCTTAACGCTTTAATAGTTCTTCATAATATACTTTCCTACGTTATAAGAGGAGAATAGGCACTTGGTGTTTTAAACATAATAATATTCCAAAAGATTTTTAGACCTTGATTATTTTTTCGTGTACTGTATAGTAACAAATCATATTATTTCTCGACATTAATGTGCGGACAATTGATTAATCGATGGTTTTCTGAAACGTTATGAATTCTGATTAAAAAATATCTGTGAACTACTGTAAATATACAGTAGAATTATATTTTATTGTACTTCAGTTATTGTGTATATTGTGCGTATAACGAATTGATTCGTATACCACAATCATTTTGGAATATACACATCCATATTATGGTTCGTTACAGATTCATCTCGACGTAGCATAATTTAATATATTATGTAAGGCTGGCTCGTAAAAGTTATTCATTTATTATAATATACGAATCTAAACGGTTCAAAACGAATTCTCTGTCGGCCCATTTGCAACATACAAGAGAAACGAATTCGATTTGCCTCACATAATATTTTCGTCGGTTCTACAATTGGTAAAAAAAAAAAAATATATCATCATCTTTATAATATTATCCACCAATGTATAAAGATTTTTTTTTCGAATTCCTTTTTTAACGCGATCGTGTTGCACAAAAACGTAAAACCTTCGAGACGTAATCGAAAGTCGCTGCTATGTATTATAATATTTCCAAAAATAGCTGCTAAACTGTGGCGGACGAGTTAGATTCGATCATCACTCCTCAACGTTATACAGTACGGCGATGACATTTGGTATAAGGAAAACAGTATGATAATATGATTCGCGTTCCTTAAGGACAGGCAGCAATAATCATTATTTAGCACGTCCTTAAAGTAGCGAAAAAGTTCCCTTATCTCTCACACATCGTTACCCGCCTATATTTAACTATTATAATATTATTTCGGTCACGTGCGCATTGTCTCATTTCGCGAGTTTATTCGCCGTCGTCAAAATCGCACGCGCCTTTCACGGTCAGGCAGATGGGGTGTCCGGGTTTGGGGGGTAAGTCAGCGATGATGGTCGTAAACGCGAGTTATATAGTACGGTGGTTGTTCTACGTACCTGTTGCAGCCGGGCCTCCACCGCCGCCGCCGCCGCCGCCGCCGCCTCCACTGCCGTCCAACCAATCGGCGAACAGCCAATCGTCCGTCACTGCGGTCGCGGTGACGGCCGCCGTCGGATCCCTTCCGTCAACCGGCACGACCGACACGACAGCCGACGCCACATCCGCCACCGACGGAGACGCGGCCGCCGACACCGCCTGAAGTCTGTGCAGTGCTCCGCTGGTGACGGTGGCCGTGGCCGCGGTCGGCGGAGGAGGCGCCGGTGGAGACGGCGGCGGCGGCCCTTCACCGTCCAATCCCCGCCGGCGCCTGTTCCGCAGGGATTTGCGTTCGCCTCCGCCGTCGCCGCCAACATTCTTTTTCATAGCCCGCCGCGCAACTTGGCCGCCTCACGTCCGCCGTGACCACCATGGCCAGCGTCAGCTGCGTACGGCCACGCCGCCGACCATCGGGGCGCACCCGCGTCGCGTGTATCCG